>VAHF01000138.1:0-101592 GCA_008009225.1 Acer yangbiense | reverse complement strand
CGTGTGTTCTTTTTCGGCAAGTTAACTTTCTGTTTGCTCTTGGGCGTTGTTTATGGCATGCAAACTTTCTTTTTGAAATGCGCGCATGCTTTCTTGAACGCGAGAGTGCTTTTTTATTCTCTCGAGGATGATATTTAGTTTCCAAACGTTCTTTTGGCTTTTAGGATTCTTTGGCTTTTGGGCGTTGTTTCTGGCTGCAAACATTATGTTTGAAATGCGGGCATGGTTTTTTGAACGCGAGATTGCTTTTTAGTTCTCTAGCATGGATTTTTAGTTTCCAACGTTCTTTTTGGCTTTTGTGCAGTCTTTTTGGCTTTTGGGCGTTGTTTCTGGCATGCAAACTGTCTTTTTGAAATGCAGGCATGCTTTTTTGAACGCGAAATTCCCTTTTAGTTCTCGAGCATGATTTTTAGTTTCCAAATGTTTTTTTTTTGGCTTTTGGGCGTTCTTTTTTGCATGAAAACTTTTATTTTGGCATTCGGGCATGCTTTTTTTAACGCTAGAGTGCTTTTTTAGTTCTCGAGCAATATTTTTAGTTTCCAAACGTTCTTTTTTGGTTTCGTGTGTTCTTTTCGGCAGATTACTTTCTTTTTGGCTTTTGGTGCGTTGTTTCTGGAATGCAAACTTTCTATTTGAAATACGGGCATGCTTTTTTGAAAGCGAGATTTCTTTTTAGTTCTGGAGCATGATTTTTAGTTTTCCCAATATTCTTTTGGCTTTTGGGCGTTCTTTTTTTGCATGAAACTTTTATGTTGGCATGCGGGCATGCTTTTTGAACGCTAGAGTGCTTTTTGTTCGCGAGCATGATTTTTTAGTGTTCCAAACTTTCTTTTTTGGTTTCATGTGTTCTTTCGGCAAGTTAACTTTCTGTTTTGGCTTTTGGGCTTGTTTTCTGGCATCAAACTTTTCATTTTGAAATGCCGGGCATGGTTTTTTGAACGCGAGATTGCTTTTTAGTTCTCGAGCATGATTTTAGTTTCCAAACTTTCTTTTTGGCTTTTGTGCAGTCTTTTGCTTTTGGCGCTTTGTTTCTGGCATGCAACTGTCTTTTTGAAATGCAGCATGCTTTTTTGAACGCGAAATTCCCTTTTAGTTCTCGAGCATGATTTTTTAGTTTCCAAATGTTTTTTTGGCTTTTGGGGCGTTTCTTTTTTGCATGAAAAACTTTTATTTTGGGCATTCGGGCATGCTTTTTTGAACGCTAGAGTGCTTTTAGTTCTCGAGCAATATTTTAGTTTCCAAACGTTCTTTTTTTGTTTTGTTTCGTGTGTTTCTTTTCGGCAAGATACTTTCTTTTTTGGCTTTTTGGGCGTTGTTTCTGGAATGCAAACTTTCTATTTGAAATACTGGCCTTTTTTGAAAGCGAGATTTCCTTTTTAGTTCTGGAGCATGATTTTTAGTTTCCAAATATTTCTTTTTGGCTTTTGGGCGTTCTTTTTTGCATGACAACTTTTAGTTGGCATGCGGGCATGCTTTTTTTGAACGCTAGAGTGCTTTTTAGTTCTCGAGCATGATTTTTAGTTTCCAAACGTTCTTTTTTGGTTTCATGTGTTCTTTTCGGCAAGTTAACTTTCTGTTTGGCTTTTGGGCGTTGTTTCTGGCATGCAAACTTTCATTTGAAATGCGGCATGGTTTTTTTGAACGCGAGATTGCTTTTTAGTTCTCGAGCATGATTTTTAGTTTCCAAACGTTCGTTTTGGGCTTTCGTGCATTCTTTTGGCTTTTGGGCGTGTGTGTCTGGCATGCAAACTATCTTTTTGAAATGCAGGCATGCGTTTTTTGAACGAGAAATTCCCCTTTTAGTTCTCGAGCATGATTTTTATTTCCAAATGTTCTTTTCTTCTTCGGCTTTTGGGCGTTCTTTGTTTGCATGAAAACTTTTATTTGGGCGTCCGGGCATGCTTTTTTGAACGCTAGAGTGCTTTTTAGTTCTCGAGCATGATTTTTAGTTTCCAAACGTTCTTTTTTGGTTTCTGTGTTCTTTTCGGCAAGATAACTTTCTTTTTTGCTTTTGGGCGTTGTTTTCTGGCAATGCAAACTTTCTTTTTTGAAATACGGCATGCTTTTTTAAAAGCGAGATTTCTTTTTAGTTCTCGTGCATGATTTTAGTTCTCCAATGTTCGTTTGGCTTTTCGGGCGTCTTTTTTGCATGAAACTTTTATGTTGGCATGCGGGGCATGCTTTTTTGAACGCTAGAGTGCTTTTTTACTCTCGAGCATGAATTTAGGTTCCCAACCGTTCTTTTTTTGGTTTCGTGTGTTCTTTTCCGCAAGTTAACTTTCTTTTTGGCTTTTGGCGGTTTTTCTGGCATGCAAACTTTCTTTTTGAAATGCGCGCATGCTTTTTTGAACGCGAGATTGCTTTTTTTTCTCGAGGATGATTTAGTTTCCAAACGTTCTTTTGGCTTTCGGGCATTCTTTTGGCTTTTGGGCGTTTTGTTTCTGGCATGCAAACTTTTATTTTGAAATGCGGGCATGGTTTTTTGAACGCGAGATTGCTTTTTAGTTCTCGAGCATGATTTCTAGTTTCCAAACGTTCTTTTTGGCTTTCGTGAATTCTTTTGGCTTTTGGGCGTTGTTTTTGGCATGCAAACTGTCTTTTTTTTGAAATGCAGGCATGCTTTTTTGAACGCGAAATTCCCTTTTAGTTCTCGAGCATGATTTTAGTTTTCCAAATGTTTCTTTTGGCTTTTGGGCGTTCTTTTTTGCATGAAAACTTTTATTTTGGCATGTGGGCATGCTTTTTTGAACGCTAGAGTGCTTTTTAGTTCTCGAGCATGATTTTTAGTTTCCAAACGTTCTTTTTGGCTTTCGTGTGTTCTTTTTGGCAAGTAAACTTTCTTTTTGGCTTTTCGGCGTTGTTTCTAGCATGCAAACTTTCTTTTTGAAATGCGGGCATGCTTTTTTGAAAGCGAGATTTCTTTTTAGTTCTCGAGCATGATTTTTAGTTTCCAAATGTTCTTTTTGGCTTTTGGGCGTTCTTTTTTGCATGAAAACTTTTATTTTGGCATGTGGGCATGCTTTTTTGAAGGCTAGAGTGCTTTTTAGTTCTCGAGCATGATTTTTAGTTTCCAAACGTTCTTTTTTGGTTTCGTGTGTTCTTTTCGGCAAGTTAACTTTCTTTTTGGCTTTTGGGCGTTGTTTCTGGCTTGCAAACTTTCTTTTTGAAATGCGGGTATTTTTTTTTGAACGCGAGAGTGCTTTTTTATTATCGAGCATGATATTTAGTTTCCAAACATTCTTTTTGGCTTTCGTGCATTCTTTTGGCTTTTGGGCGTTGTTTCTGGCTTGCAAACTTTCTTTTTGAAATGCGGGTATTTTTTTTTGAACGCGAGAGTGCTTTTTTGTTCTCAAGCATGATATTTAGTTTCCAAACATTCTTTTTGGCTTTCGTGCATTCTTTTGGCTTTTGGGCGTTGTTTCTGGCATGCAAACTTTCTTTTTGAAATGCGGGCATGGTTTTTTGAATGCGAGATTGCTTTTTAGTTCTCGAGCGTGATTTTTAGTTTCCAAACGTTCTTTTTTGGTTTCGTGTGTTCTTTTCGGCAAGTTAACTTTCTTTTTGGCTTTTGGGCGTTGTTTATGGCATGCAAACTTTCTTTTTGAAATGCGCGCATGCTTTCTTGAACGCGAGAGTGCTTTTTTATTCTCGAGGATGATATTTAGTTTCCAAACGTTCTTTTTGGCTTTCAGGCATTCTTTTGGCTTTTGGGCGTTGTTTCTGGCATGCAAACATTCATTTTGAAATGCGGGCATGGTTTTTTGAACGCGAGATTGCTTTTTAGTTCTCGAGCATGATTTTTAGTTTCCAAACGTTCTTTTTGGCTTTTGTGCAGTCTTTTGGCTTTTGGGCGTTGTTTCTGGCATGCAAACTGTCTTTTTGAAATGCAGGCATGCTTTTTTGAACGCGAAATTCCCTTTTAGTTCTCGAGCATGATTTTTAGTTTCCAAATGTTTTTTTGGCTTTTGGGCGTTCTTTTTTGCATGAAAACTTTTATTTTGGCATTCGGGCATGCTTTTTTGAACGCTAGAGTGCTTTTTAGTTCTCGAGCAATATTTTTAGTTTCCAAACGTTCTTTTTTGGTTTCGTGTGTTCTTTTCGGCAAGATTACTTTCTTTTTGGCTTTGGGCGTGTGTTTCTGGAATGCAAACTTTCTATTTGAAATACGGGCATGCTTTTTTGAAAGCGAGATTTCTTTTTAGTTCTGGAGCATGATTTTTAGTTTCCAAATATTCTTTTTGGCTTTTGGGCGTTCTTTTTTGCATGAAAACTTTTATGTTGGCATGCGGGCATGCTTTTTTGAACGCTAGAGTGCTTTTTAGTTCTCGAGCATGATTTTTAGTTTCCAAACGTTCTTTTTTGGTTTCATGTGTTCTTTTCGGCAAGTTAACTTTCTGTTTGGCTTTTGGGCGTTGTTTCTGGCATGCAAACTTTCATTTTGAAATGCGGGCATGGTTTTTTGAACGCGAGATTGCTTTTTAGTTCTCGAGCATGATTTTTAGTTTCCAAACGTTCTTTTTGGCTTTCGTGCATTCTTTTGGCTTTTGGGCGTTGTGTCTGGCATGCAAACTATCTTTTTGAAATGCAGGCATGCGTTTTTGAACGCGAAATTCCCTTTTAGTTCTCGAGCATGATTTTTAGTTTCCAAATGTTCTTTTCGGCTTTTGGGCGTTCTTTTTTGCATGAAAACTTTTATTTGGGCGTCCGGGCATGCTTTTTTGAACGCTAGAGTGCTTTTTAGTTCTCGAGCATGATTTTTAGTTTCCAAACGTTCTTTTTTGGTTTCGTGTGTTCTTTTCGGCAAGTTAACTTTCTTTTTGGCTTTTGGGCGTTGTTTCTGGCATGCAAACTTTCTTTTTGAAATACGGGCATGCTTTTTTAAAAGCGAGATTTCTTTTTAGTTCTCGTGCATGATTTTCAGTTTCCAAATGTTCTTTTTGGCTTTTGGGCGTTCTTTTTGCATGAAAACTTTTATGTTGGCATGCGGGCATGCTTTTTTTGAACGCTAGAGTGCTTTTTAGCTCTCGAGCATGAATTTTAGTTTCCAAACGTTCTTTTTTGGTTTCGTGTGTTCTTTTCGGCAAGTTAACTTTCTTTTTGGCTTTTGGGCGTTGTTTCTGGCATGCAAACTTTCTTTTTGAAATGCGCGCATGCTTTTTTGAACGCGAGATTGCTTTTTTATTCTCGAGAATGATATTTAGTTTCCAAACGTTCTTTTTGGCTTTCGGGCATTCTTTTGGCTTTTGGGCGTTGTTTTTGGCATGCAAACTTTTATTTTTAAATGCGGGCATGGTTTTTTGAACGCTAGATTGCTTTTTAGTTCTCGAGCATGATTTTTAGTTTCCAAACGTTCTTTTTGGCTTTCGTGCATTCTTTTGGCTTTTGGGCGTTGTTTTTGGCATGCAAACTGTCTTTTTGAAATGCAGGCATGCTTTTTTGAACGCGAAATTCCCTTTTAGTTCTCGAGCATGATTTTTAGTTTCCAAATGTTCTTTTTGGCTTTTGGGCCTTCTTTTTTGCATGAAAACTTTTATTTTGGCATTCGGGCATGCTTTTTTGAACGCTAGAGTGCTTTTTAGTTCTCGAGCTTTATTTTTAGTTTCCAAACGTTCTTTTTTGGTTTCGTGTGTTCTTTTCGGCAAGATAACTTTCTTTTTTTCTTTTGGGCGTTGTTTCTGGCATGCAAACTTTCTTTTTGAAATACGGGCATGCTTTTTTGAAAGCGAGATTTCTTTTTAGTTCTCGAGCATGATTTTTAGTGTCCAAATGTTCTTTTTGGCTTTTGGGCGTTCTTTTTTGCATGAAAACTTTTATTTTGGCATGCGGGCATGCTTTCTTGAACGCTAGAGTACTTTTTAGTTCTCGAGCATGATTTTTAGTTTCCAAACGTTCTTTTTTGGTTTCGTGTGTTCTTTTCGGCAAGTTAACTTTCTTTTTGGCTTTTGGGCGTTCTTTCTGGCATGCAAACTTTCTTTATGAAATGCGCGCATGCTTTCTTGAACGCGAGAGTGCTTTTTTATTCTCGAGGATGATATTTAGTTTCCAAACGTTCTTTTTGGCTTTCGTGCATTCTTTTGGCTTTTGGGCGTTGTTTCTGGCTTGCAAACTTTCTTTTTGAAATGCGGGCTTGTTTTTTTGAACGCGAGAGTGCTTTTTTGTTCTCAAGCATGATAATTAGTTTCCAAACATTCTTTTTGGCTTTCGTGCATTCTTTTGGCTTTTGGGCGTTGTTTCTGGCATGTAAACTTTCTTTTTGAAATGCGGGCATGGTTTTTTGAACGCTAGATTGCTTTTTAGTTCTCGAGCATGATTTTTAGTTTCCAAACGTTCTTTTTTGGTTTCGTGTGTTCTTTTCGGCAAGTTAACTTTCTATTTGGCTTTTGGGCGTTGTTTATGGCATGCAAACTTTCTTTTTGAAATGCGCGCATGCTTTCTTGAACGCGAGAGTGCTTTTTTATTCTCGAGGATGACATTTAGTTTCCAAACGTTCTTTTTGGCTTTCAGGCATTCTTTTGGCTTTTGGGCGTTGTTTCTGGCATGCAAACTTTCATTTTGAAATGCGGGCATGGTTTTTTGAACGCGAGATTGCTTTTTAGTTCTCGAGCATGATTTTTAGTTTCCAAACGTTCTTTTTGGCTTTTGTGCAGTCTTTTGGCTTTTGGGCGTTGTTTCTGGCATGCAAACTGTCTTTTTGAAATGCAGGCATGCTTTTTTGAACGCGAAATTCCCTTTTAGTTCTCGAGCATGATTTTTAGTTTCCAAATCTTTTTTTGGCTTTTGGGCGTTCTTTTTTGCATGAAAACTTTTATTTTGGCATTCGGGCATGCTTTTTTGAACGCTAGAGTGCTTTTTAGTTCTCGAGCAATATTTTTAGTTTCCAAACGTTCTTTTTTGGTTTCCTGTGTTCTTTTCGGCAAGATTACTTTCTTTTTGGCTTTTGGGCGTTGTTTCTGGAATGCAAACTTTCTATTTGAAATACGGGCATGCTTTTTTGAAAGCGAGATTTCTTTTTATATCTGGAGCATGATTTTTAGTTTCCAAATGTTCTTTTTGGCTTTTGGGCGTTCTTTTTTGCATGAAAACTTTTATGTTGGCATGCGGGCATGCTTTTTTGAACGCTAGAGTGCTTTTTAGTTCTCGAGCATGATTTTTAGTTTCCAAACGTTCTTTTTTGGTTTCGTGTGTTCTTTTCGGCAAGTTAACTTTCTGTTTGGCTTTTGGGCGTTGTTTATGGCATGCAAACTTTCTTTTTGAAATGCGCGCATGCTTTCTTGAACGCGAGAGTGCTTTTTTATTCTCGAGGATGATATTTAGTTTCCAAACGTTCTTTTTGGCTTTCAGGCATTCTTTTGGCTTTTGGGCGTTGTTTCTGGCATGCAAACTTTCATTTTGATATGCGGGCATGGTTTTTTGAACGCGAGATTGCTTTTTAGTTCTCGAGCATGATTTTTAGTTTCCAAACGTTCTTTTGGCTTTTGTGCAGTCTTTTCGCTTTTGGGCGTTGTTTCTGGCATGCAAACTGTCTTTTTGAAATGCAGGCATGCTTTTTGAACGCGAAATTCCCTTTTAGTTCTCGAGCATGATTTTTAGTTTCCAAATGTTTTTTTGGCTTTTGGGCGTTCTTTTTTGCATGAAAACTTTTATTTTGGCATTCGGGCATGCTTTTTGAACGCTAGAGTGCTTTTTAGTTCTCGAGCAATATTTTTAGTTTCCAAACGTTCTTTTTTGGTTTCGTGTGTTCTTTTCGGCAAGATTACTTTCTTTTTGGCTTTTGGGCGTTGTTTCTGGAATGCAAACTTTCTATTTGAAATACGGGGCATGCTTTTTTGAAAGCGAGATTTCTTTTTAGTTCTGGAGCATGATTTTTAGTTTCCAAATGTTCTTTTTGGCTTTTGGGCGTTCTTTTTTGCATGAAAACTTTTATGTTGGCATGCGGGCATGCTTTTTTGAACGCTAGAGTGCTTTTTAGTTCTCGAGCATGATTTTTAGTTTCCAAACGTTCTTTTTTGGTTTCATGTGTTCTTTTCGGCAAGTTAACTTTCTGTTTGGCTTTTGGGCGTTGTTTCTGGCATGCAAACTTTCATTTTGAAATGCGGGCATGGTTTTTTGAACGCGAGATTGCTTTTTAGTTCTTGAGCATGATTTTTAGTTTCCAAACGTTCTTTTTGGCTTTCGTGCATTCTTTTGGCTTTTGGGCGTTGTTTCTGGCATGCAAACTGTCTTTTTGAAATGCAGGCATGCGTTTTTGAACGCGAAATTCCCTTTTAGTTCTCGAGCATGATTTTTAGTTTCCAAATGTTCTTTTCGGCTTTTGGGCGTTCTTTTTTGCATGAAAACTTTTATTTGGGCATCCGGGCATGCTTTTTTGAACGCTAGAGTGCTTTTTAGTTCTCGAGCATTATTTTTAGTTTCCAAACGTTCTTTTTTGGTTTCGTGTGTTCTTTTCGGCAAGATAACTTTCTTTTTGGCTTTTGGGCGTTGTTTCTGGCATGCAAACTTTCTATTTGAAATACGGGCATGCTTTTTTGAAAGCGAGATTTCTTTTTAGTTCTCGTGCATGATTTTCAGTTTCCAAATGTTCTTTTTGGCTTTTGGGCGTTCTTTTTTGCATGAAAACTTTTATGTTGGCATGCGGGCATGCTTTTTTGAACGCTAGAGTGCTTTTTAGCTCTCGAGCATGAATTTTAGTTTCCAAACGTTCTTTTTTGGTTTCGTGTGTTCTTTTCGGCAAGTTAACTTTCTTTTTGGCTTTTGGGCGTTGTTTCTGGCATGCAAACTTTCTTTTTGAAATGCGCGCATGCTTTTTTGAACGCGAGAGTGCTTTTTTATTCTCGAGCATGATATTTAGTTTCCAAACGTTCTTTTTGGCTTTCGTGCATTCTTTTGGCTTTTGGGCGTTGTTTCTGGCATGCAAACTTTCATTTTGAAATGCGGGCATGGTTTTTTGAACGCTAGATTGCTTTTTAGTTCTCGAGCATGATTTTTAGTTTCCAAACGTTCTTTTTGGCTTTCGTGCATTCTTTTGGCTTTTGGGCGTTGTTTCTGGCATGCAAACTGTCTTTTTGAAATGCGGGCATGCTTTTTTGAAAGCGAGATTTCTTTTTAGTTCTCGAGCATGATTTTTAGTTTCCAAATGTTCTTTTTGGCTTTTGGGCGTTCTTTTTTGCATGAAAATTTTATTTTGGCATGCGGGCATGCTTTTTTGAACGCTAGAGTGCTTTTTAGTTCTCGAGCATGATTTTTAGTTTCCAAACGTTCTTTTTTGGTTTCGTGTGTTCTTTTCGGCAAGTTAACTTTCTTTTTGGCTTTTGGGCGTTGTTTCTGGCATGCAAACTTTCTTTTGAAATACGGGCATGCTTTTTTGAAAGCGAGATTTCTTTTTAGTTCTCGAGCATGATTTTTAGTGTCCAAATGTTCTTTTTGGCTTTTGGGCGTTCTTTTTTGCATGAAAACTTTTATGTTGGCATGCGGGCATGCTTTCTTGAACGCTAGAGTACTTTTTAGTTCTCGAGCATGATTTTTAGTTTCCAAACGTTCTTTTTTGGTTTCGTGTGTTCTTTTCGGCAAGTTAACTTTCTTTTTGGCTTTTGGGCGTTCTTTCTGGCATGCAAACTTTCTTTATGAAATGCGCGCATGCTTTCTTGAACGCGAGAGTGCTTTTTTATTCTCGAGGATGATATTTAGTTTCCAAACGTTCTTTTTGGCTTTCGTGCATTCTTTTGGCTTTTGGGCGTTGTTTCTGGCTTGCAAACTTTCTTTTTGAAATGCGGGCTTGTTTTTTTGAACGCGAGAGTGCTTTTTTGTTCTCAAGCATGATAATTAGTTTCCAAACATTCTTTTTGGCTTTCGTGCATTCTTTTGGCTTTTGGGCGTTGTTTCTGGCATGTAAACTTTCTTTTTGAAATGCGGGCATGGTTTTTTGAACGCTAGATTGCTTTTTAGTTCTCGAGCATGATTGTTTGTTTCCAAACGTTCTTTTTGGCTTTCGTGTGTTCTTTTTGGCAAGTAAACTTTCTTTTTGAAATGCGGGCATGCTTTTTTGAAAGCGAGATTTCTTTTTAGTTCTCGAGCATGATTTTTAGTTTCCAAATGTTCTTTTTGGCTTTTGGGCGTTCTTTTTTGCATCAAAACTTTTATTTTGGCATTCGGGCATGCTTTTTTGAACGCTAGAGTGCTTTTTAGTTCTCGAGCATGATTTTTAGTGTCCAAACGTTCTTTTTTGGTTTCGTGTGTTCTTTTCGACAAGTTAACTTTCTTTTTGGCTTTTGGGCGTTGTTTCTGGCATGCAAACTTTCTTTATGAAATGAGCACATGCTTTCTTGAACGCGAGAGTGCTTTTTTATTCTCGAGGATGATATTTAGTTTACAAATGTTCTTTTTGGCTTTCGTGCATTCTTTTGGCTTTTGGGCGTTGTTTCTGGCATGTAAACTTTCTTTTTGAAATGCGGGCATGGTTTTTTGAACGCTAGATTGCTTTTTAGTTCTCGAGCATGATTTTTTGTTTCCAAACGTTCTTTTTGGCTTTCGTGTGTTCTTTTTGGCAAGTAAACTTTCTTTTTGGCTTTTCGGCGTTGTTTCTAGCATGCAAACTTTCTTTTTGAAATGCGGGCATGCTTTTTTGAAAGCGAGATTTCTTTTTAGTTCTCGAGCATGATTTTTAGTTTCCAAATGTTCTTTTTGGCTTTTGGGCGTTCTTTTTTGCATGAAAACTTTTATTTTGGCATTCGGGCATGCTTTTTTGAACGCTAGAGTGCTTTTTAGTTCTCGAGCATTATTTTTAGTTTCCAAACGTTCTTTTTTCGTTTCGTGTGTTCTTTTCGGCAAGATAACTTTCTTTTTGGCTTTTGGGCGTTGTTTCTGGCATGCAAACTTTCTTTTTGAAATACGGGCATGCTTTTTTGAAAGCGAGATTTCTTTTTAGTTCTCGAGCATGACTTTTAGTGTCGAAATGTTCTTTTTGGCTTTTGGGCGTTCTTTTTTGCATGAAAACTTTTATGTTGGCATGCGGGCATGCTTTTTTGAGAGCTAGAGTGCTTTTTAGTTCTCGAGCATGATTTTTAGTTTCCAACCGTTCTTTTTTGGTTTCGTGTGTTCTTTTCGGCAAGTTAACTTTCTTTTTGGCTTTTGGGCGTTGTTTCTGGCATGCAAACTTTCTTTTTGAAATGCGCGCATGCTTTCTTGAACGCGAGAGTGCTTTTTTATTCTCGAGGATGATATTTAGTTTCCAAACGTTCTTTTTGGCTTTCGTGCATTCTTTTGGCTTTTGGGCGTTGTTTCTGGCATGCAAACTTTCATTTTGAAATGCGGGCATGGTTTTTTGAACGCGAGATTGCTTTTTAGTTCTCGAGCATGATTTTTAGTTTCCAAACGTTCTTTTGGCTTTTGGGCGTTGTTTCTGGCATGCAAACTGTCTTTTTGAAATGCAGGCATGCTTTTTTGAACGCGAAATTCCCTTTTAGTTCTCGAGCATGATTTTTAGTTTCCAAATGTTCTTTTTGGCTTTTGGGCGTTCTTTTTTGCATGAAAACTTTTATGTTGGCATGCGGGCATGCTTTTTTGAACGCTAGAGTGCTTTTTAGCGCTCGAGCATGATTTTTAGGTTCCAAACGTTCTTTTTTGGTTTCGTGTGTTCTTTTCGGCAAGTTAACTTTCTTTTCGGCTTTTGGGCGTTGTTTCTGGAATGCAAACTTTCTATTTGAAATACGGGCATGCTTTTTTGAAAGCGAGATTTCTTTTTAGTTCTCGAGCATGATTTTTAGTTTCCAAATGTTCTTTTTGGCTTTTGGGCGTTCTTTTTTGCATGAAAACTTTTATGTTGGCATGCGGGCATGCTTTTTTGAACGCTAGAGTGCTTTTTAGTTCTCGAGCATGATTTTTAGTTTCCAAACGTTCTTTTTTGGTTTCGTGTGTTCTTTTCGGCAAGTTAACTTTCTTTTTGGCTTTTGGGCGTTGTTTCTGGCATGCAAACTTTCTTTTTGAAATGCGAGCATGCTTTCTTGAACGCGAGAGTGCTTTTTTATTCTCGAGGAAGATATTTAGTTTCCAAACGTTCTTTTTGGCTTTCGTGCATTCTTTTGGCTTTTGGGCGTTGTTTCTGGCATGCAAACTTTCATTTTGAAATGCGGGCATGGTTTTTTGAACGCGAGATTGCTTTTTAGTTCTCGAGCATGATTTTTAGTTTCCAAACGTTCTTTTTGGCTTTTGTGCAGTCTTTTGGCTTTTGGGCGTTGTTTCTGGCATGCAAACTGTCTTTTTGAAATGCAGGCATGCTCTTTTGAACGCGAAATTCCCTTTTAGTTCTCGAGCATGATTTTTAGTTTCCAAATGTTTTTTTGGCTTTTGGGCGTTCTTTTTTGCATGAAAACTTTTATTTTGGCATTCGGGCATGCTTTTTTGAACGCTAGAGTGCTTTTTAGTTCTCGAGCAATATTTTTAGTTTCCAAACGTTCTTTTTTGGTTTCGTGTGTTCTTTTCGGCAAGATAACTTTCTTTTTGGCTTTTTGGCGTTGTTTCTGGAATGCAAACTTTCTATTTGAAATACGGGCATGCTTTTTTGAAAGCGAGATTTCTTTTTAGTTCTGGAGCATGATTTTTAGTTTCCAAATGTTCTTTTTGGCTTTTGGGCGTTCTTTTTTGCATGAAAACTTTTATGTTGGCATGCGGGCATGCTTTTTTGAACGCTAGAGTGCTTTTTAGTTCTCGAGCATGATTTTTAGTTTCCAAACGTTCTTTTTTGGTTTCGTGTGTTCTTTTCGGCAAGTTAACTTTCTTTTTGGCTTTTGGGCGTTGTTTCTGGCATGCAAACTTTCTTTTTGAAATGCGAGCATGCTTTCTTGAACGCGAGAGTGCTTTTTTATTCTCGAGGAAGATATTTAGTTTCCAAACGTTCTTTTTGGCTTTCGTGCATTCTTTTGGCTTTTGGGCGTTGTTTCTGGCATGCAAACTTTCATTTTGAAATGCGGGCATGGTTTTTTGAACTCGATATTGCTTTTTAGTTCTCGAGCATGATTTTTAGTTTCCAAACGTTCCTTTTGGCTTTCGTGCATTCTTTTGGCTTTTGGGCGTTGTTTCTGGCATGCAAACTGTCTTTTTGAAATGCAGGCATGCTTTTTTGAACGCGAAATTCCCTTTTAGTTCTCGAGCATGATTTTTAGTTTCCAAATGTTCTTTTTGGCTTTTGGGCGTTCTTTTTTGCATGAAAACTTTTATTTTGGCATTCGGGCATGCTTTTTTGAAC
Organism: Acer yangbiense; assembly: GCA_008009225.1. NCBI lineage: Eukaryota > Viridiplantae > Streptophyta > Magnoliopsida > Sapindales > Sapindaceae > Acer > Acer yangbiense. The sequence goes on along the minus strand of VAHF01000138.1, from coordinate 88,355 downwards.
GCTAGAGTGCTTTTTAGTTCTCGAGCTTTATTTTTAGTTTCCAAACGTTCTTTTTTGGTTTCGTGTGTTCTTTTCGGCAAGATAACTTTCTTTTTGGCTTTTGGGCGTTGTTTCTGGCATGCAAACTTTCTTTTTGAAATACGGGCATGCTTTTTTGAAAGCGAGATTTCTTTTTAGTTCTCGAGCATGATTTTTAGTGTCCAAATGTTCTTTTTGGCTTTTGGGCGTTCTTTTTTGCATGAAAACTTTTATGTTGGCATGCGGGCATGCTTTCTTGAACGCTAGAGTACTTTTTAGTTCTCGAGCATGATTTTTAGTTTCCAAACGTTCTTTTTTGGTTTCGTGTGTTCTTTTCGGCAAGTTAACTTTCTTTTTGGCTTTTGGGCGTTCTTTCTGGCATGCAAACTTTCTTTATGAAATGCGCGCATGCTTTCTTGAACGCGAGAGTGCTTTTTTATTCTCGAGGATGATATTTAGTTTCCAAACGTTCTTTTTGGCTTTCGTGCATTCTTTTGGCTTTTGGGCGTTGTTTCTGGCTTGCAAACTTTCTTTTTGAAATGCGGGCTTGTTTTTTTGAACGCGAGAGTGCTTTTTTGTTCTCAAGCATGATAATTAGTTTCCAAACATTCTTTTTGGCTTTCGTGCATTCTTTTGGCTTTTGGGCGTTGTTTCTGGCATGCAAACTTTCTTTTTGAAATGCGGGCATGGTTTTTTGAACGCTAGATTGCTTTTTAGTTCTCGAGCATGATTGTTTGTTTCCAAACGTTCTTTTTGGCTTTCGTGTGTTCTTTTTGGCAAGTAAACTTTCTTTTTGAAATGCGGGCATGCTTTTTTGAAAGTGAGATTTCTTTTTAGTTCTCGAGCATGATTTTTAGTTTCCAAATGTTCTTTTTGGCTTTTGGGCGTTCTTTTTTGCATCAAAACTTTTATTTTGGCATTCGGGCATGCTTTTTTGAACGCTAGAGTGCTTTTTAGTTCTCGAGCATGATTTTTAGTGTCCAAACGTTCTTTTTTGGTTTCGTGTGTTCTTTTCGACAAGTTAACTTTCTTTTTGGCTTTTGGGCGTTGTTTCTGGCATGCAAACTTTCTTTATGAAATGTGCACATGCTTTCTTGAACGCGAGAGTCCTTTTTTATTCTCGAGGATGATATTTAGTTTACAAACGTTCTTTTTGGCTTTCGTGCATTCTTTTAGCTTTTGGGCGTTGTTTCTGGCTTGCAAACTTTCTTTTTGAAATGCGGGCATGTTTTTTTGAACGCGAGAGTGCTTTTTTGTTCTCAAGCATGATATTTAGTTTCCAAACATTCTTTTTGGCTTTCGTGCATTCTTTTGGCTTTTGGGCGTTGTTTCTGGCATGTAAACTTTCTTTTTGAAATGCGGGCATGGTTTTTTGAACGCTAGATTGCTTTTTAGTTCTCGAGCATGATTTTTTGTTTCCAAACGTTCTTTTTGGCTTTCGTGTGTTCTTTTTGGCAAGTAAACTTTCTTTTTGGCTTTTCGGCGTTGTTTCTAGCATGCAAACTTTCTTTTTGAAATGCGGGCATGCTTTTTTGAAAGCGAGATTTCTTTTTAGTTCTCGAGCATGATTTTTAGTTTCCAAATGTTCTTTTTGGCTTTTGGGCGTTCTTTTTTGCATGAAAACTTTTATTTTGGCATGCGGGCATGCTTTTTTGAACGCTAGAGTGCTTTTTAGTTCTCGAGCATGATTTTTAGTTTCCAAACGTTCTTTTTTGGTTTCGTGTGTTCTTTTCGGCAAGTTAACTTTCTTTTTGGCTTTTGGGCGTTGTTTCTGGCATGCAAACTTTCTTTTTGAAATACGGGCATGCTTTTTTGAAAGCGAGATTTCTTTTTAGTTCTCGAGCATGATTTTTAGTGTCGAAATGTTCTTTTTGGCTTTTGGGCGTTCTTTTTTGCATGAAAACTTTTATGTTGGCATGCGGGCATGCTTTTTTGAACGCTAGAGTGCTTTTTAGTTCTCGAGCATGATTTTTAGTTTCCAAACGTTCTTTTTTGGTTTCGTGTGTTCTTTTCGACAAGTTAACTTTCTTTTTGGCTTTTGGGCGTTGTTTCTGGCATGCAAACTTTCTTTTTGAAATGCGCGCATGCTTTCTTGAACGCGAGTGTGCTTTTTTATTCTCGAGGATGATATTTAGTTTCCAAACGTCCTTTTTGGCTTTCGTGCATTCTTTTGGCTTTTGGGCGTTGTTTCTGGCATGCAAACTTTCATTTTGAAATGCGGGCATGGTTTTTTGAACGCGAGATTGCTTTTTAGTTCTCGAGCATGATTTTTTGTTTCCAAACGTTCTTTTTGGCTTTTGTGTGTTCTTTTTGGCAAGTAAATTTTTTTTTGGCTTTTCGGCGTTGTTTCTAGCATGCAAACTCTCTTTTTGAAATGCAGGCATGCTTTTTTGAACGCGACATTTCCTTTTAGTTCTCGAGCATGATTTTTAGTTTCCAAACGTTCTTTTTTGGTTTCGTGTGTTCTTTTCGGCAAGTTGACTTTTTTTTTGGCTTTTGGGCGTTGTTTCTGGCATGCAAACTTTCTTTTTGAAATGCGCGCATGCTTTTTTGAATGCGAGAGTGCTTTTTTATTCTCGAGCATGATATTTAGTTTCCAAACGTTCTTTTTGGCTTTCGTGCATTCTTTTGGCTTTTGGGCGTTGTTTCTGGCATGCAAACTATCTTTTTGAAATGCAGGCATGCCTTTTTGAACGCGAAATTCCCTTTTAGTTCTCGAGCATGATTTTTAGTTTCCAAATGTTCTTTTTGGCTTTTGGGCGTTCTTTTTTGCATGAAAACTTTTATTTTGGCATTCGGGCATGCTTTTTTGAACGCTAGAGTGCTTTTTAGTTCTCGAGCATGATTTTTAGTTTCCAAACGTTCTTTTTTGGTTTCGTGTGTTCTTTTCGGCAAGATAACTTTCTTTTTAGCTTTTGGGCGTTGTTTCTGGCATGCAAACTTTCTTTTTGAAATACGGGCATGCTTTTTTGAAAGCGAGATTTCTTTTTAGTTCTCGAGCATGATTTTTAGTTTCCAAATGTTCTTTTTGGCTTTTGGGCGTTCTTTTTTGCATGAAAACTTTTATTTTGGCATTCGGGCATGCTTTTTTGAACGCTAGAGTGCTTTTTAGTTCTCGAGCATGATTTTTAGTTTCCAAACGTTCTTTTTTGGTTTCGTGTGTTCTTTTCGGCAAGATAACTTTCTTTTTGGCTTTTGGGCGTTGTTTCTGGCATGCAAACTTTCTTTTTGAAATACGGGCATGCTTTTTTGAAAGCGAGATTTCTTTTTAGTTCTCGAGCATGATTTTTAGTTTCCAAATGTTCTTTTTGGCTTTTGGGCGTTCTTTTTTGCATGAAAACTTTTATGTTGGCATGCGAGCATGCTTTTTTGAACGCTAGAGTGCTTTTTAGTTCTCGAGCATGATTTTTAGTTTCCAAACGTTCTTTTTTGGTTTCGTGTGTTCTTTTCGGCAAGTTAACTTTCTTTTTGGCTTTTGGGCGTTGTTTCTGGCATGCAAACTTTCTTTTTGAAATGCGCGCATGCTTTCTTGAACGCGAGAGTGCTTTTTTATTCTCGAGGATGATATTTAGTTTCCAAACGTTCTTTTTGGCTTTCGTGCATTCTTTTGGCTTTTGGGCGTTGTTTCTGGCTTGCAAACTTTCATTTTGAAATGCGGGCATGGTTTTTGAACGCGAGATTGCTTTTTAGTTCTCGAGCATGATTTTTATTTTCCAAACGTTCTTTTTGGCTTTCGTGCATTCTTTTGGCTTTTGGGCGTTGTTTCTGGCATGCTGATGAGAATCAATAAGCATCACCAAAGGATCAATTGCATGTTCCGGTTGGGCCAATTACAAGGGGCCAAGAGGATCAAAGAAGCAATTAATGATGGGCTGATTCTGAGTTGCTGAAGTTCAAGTTCGGCCCAAATACGAGCTGAACTTCGTGGGCCTCTACAGAGGGCATCCGAAGTCGGATCATCTATTATAATATGTTTTCGGAAAGCCCAAGCCGAGCCCTACAGATGTTATGAAGACTCCGGCGTCCGTAAAAGATCACAACAGGCCCAAAATCGGCCATCTAGTTTGTTGCGCGAAGACTTGAGCTGAGGAGTCCGAATTTCAGCTTTATCCTTTTTAGTTTCCAAAGAATAATGAGTTGATTTGTTTCAAAATTTATCCTTCCAAATAGGGAGCAAGTCAACTAATTGCATGTTTTAATTTTAATTTCTTTCCTGATTGTAAGGCATTAATTGCCCATTTATTTTCCTGATTGTAAGGCATTAATTGCCAAATATTTATTTCCTTTTTAGGTTTTAGGGTTTCAGTTTATAAGGGACGAATGGATGTAATATGAGATTAGACTTTGAATAAAATATTATTTGTGAGAACTTTTTCTCTTGGTTCTTCATTGAACTATGAACTTATCAAGGTTCTACCTTGTGGCGTTCAAACCTTGACTTATCACTCACCTTCTTTCTTGTTCTTGAGTGTGGCGTCTACAACCTTCTTGATACCGTTGGTTCTTATCTCCATATAGATAATGGGTCACGGTCCTTTATTTTCTTTGTTTTTATAAACTTGAATTAGAAAACGATCCTTCGTTACCATATATTGGTTCCGGGTCTCACTACTCTTGGTGAGGATCATATCACATGCAAACTGTCTTTTTGAAATGCAGGCATGTTTTTTTGAACGCGAAATTCCCTTTTAGTTCTCGAGCATGATTTTTAGTTTCCAAATGTTCTTTTTGGCTTTTGGGCGTTCTTTTTTGCATGAAAACTTTTATTTTGGCATTCGGGCATGCTTTTTTGAACGCTAGAGTGCTTTTTAGTTCTCGAGCATGATTTTTAGTTTCCAAACGTTCTTTTTTGGTTTCGTGTGTTCTTTTCGGCAAGATAACTTTCTTTTTGGCTTTTGGGCGTTGTTTCTGGCATGCAAACTTTCTTTTTGAAATGCGGGCATGCTTTTTTGAAAGCGAGATTTCTTTTTAGTTCTCGAGCATGATTTTTAGTTTCCAAATGTTCTTTTTGGCTTTTGGGCGTTCTTTTTTGCATGAAAACTTTTATTTTGGCATGCGGGCATGCTTTTTTGAACGCTAGAGTGCTTTTTAGTTCTCGAGCATGATTTTTAGTTTCCAAACGTTCTTTTTTGGTTTCGTGTGTTCTTTTCGGCAAGTTAACTTTCTTTTTGGCTTTTGGGCGTTGTTTCTGGCATGCAAACTTTCTTTTTGAAATGCGCGCATGCTTTTTTGAACGCGAGAGTGCTTTTTTATTCTCGAGCATGATATTTAGTTTCCAAACGTTCTTTTTGGCTTTCGTGCATTCTTTTGGCTTTTGGGCGTTGTTTCTGGCATGCAAACTTTCATTTTGAAATGCGGGCATGGTTTTTTGAACGCGAGATTGCTTTTTAGTTCTCGAGCATGATTTTTAGTTTCCAAACGTTCTTTTTGGCTTTCGTGCATTCTTTTGGCTTTTGGGCGTTGTTTCTGTCATGCAAACTGTCTTTTTGAAATGCAGGCATGCTTTTTTGAACGCGAAATTCCCTTTTAGTTCTCGAGCATGATTTTTAGTTTCCAAATGTTCTTTTTGGCTTTTGGGCTTTCTTTCTTGCATGAAAACTTTTATTTTGGCATTCGGGCATGCTTTTTTGAACGCTAGAGTGCTTTTTAGTTCTCGAGCATTATTTTTAGTTTCCAAACGTTCTTTTTTGGTTTCGTGTGTTCTTTTCGGCAAGATAACTTTCTTTTTGGCTTTTGGGCGTTGTTTCTGGCTTGCAAACTTTCTTTTTGAAATGCGGGCATGCTTTTTTGAATGCGAGAGTGCTTTTTTGTTCTCAAGCATGATATTTAGTTTCCAAACGTTCTTTTTGGCTTTCGTGCATTCTTTTGGCTTTTGGGCGTTGTTTCTGGCATGCAAACTTTCATTTTGAAATGCGGGTATGGTTTTTTGAACGCGAGATTGCTTTTTAGTTCTCGAGCATGATTTTTAGTTTCCAAACGTTCTTTTTGGCTTTCGTGCATTCTTTTGGCTTTTTGGGCGTTGTTTCTGGCATGCAAACTGTCTTTTTGAAATGCAGGCATGCTTTTTTGAACGCGAAATTCCCTTTTAGTTCTCGAGCATGATTTTTAGTTTCCAAATGTTCTTTTTGGCTTTTGGGCGTTCTTTTTTGCATGAAAACTTTTATTTTGGCATTCGGGCATGCTTTTTTGAACGCTAGAGTGCTTTTTAGTTCTCGAGCATGATTTTTAGTTTCCAAACGTTCTTTTTTGGTTTCGTGTGTTCTTTTCGGCAAGATAACTTTCTTTTTAGCTTTAGGGCGTTGTTTCTGGCATGCAAACTTTCTTTTTGAAATACGGGCATGCTTTTTTGAAAGCGAGATTTCTTTTTAGTTCTCGAGCATGATTTTTAGTTTCCAAATGTTCTTTTTGGCTTTTGGGCGTTCTTTTTTGCATGAAAACTTTTATGTTGGCATGCGGGCATGCTTTTTTGAACGCTAGAGTGCTTTTTAGCTCTCGAGCATGAATTTTAGGTTCCAAACGTTCTTTTTTGGTTTCGTGTGTTCTTTTCGGCAAGTTAACTTTCTTTTTGGCTTTTGGGCGTTGTTTCTGGCATGTAAACTTTCTTTTTGAAATGCTCGCATGTTTTCATGAACGCGAGAGTGCTTTTTTATTCTCGAGGATGATATTTAGTTTCCAAACGTTCTTTTTGGCTTTCGTGCATTCTTTTGGCTTTTGGGCGTTGTTTCTGGCATGCAAACTTTCATTTTGAAATGTGGGCATGGTTTTTTGAACGCGAGATTGCTTTTTAGTTCTCGAGCATGATTTTTAGTTTCCAATTGTTCTTTTTGGCTTTCGTGCATTCTTTTGGCTTTTGGGCGTTGTTTCTGGCATTCAAACTGTCTTTTTGAAATGCAGGCATGCTTTTTTGAACGCGAAATTCCCTTTTAGTTCTCGAGCATGATTTTTAGTTTCCAAATGTTCTTTTTGGCTTTTGGCGTTCTTTTTTGCATGAAAACTTTTATTTTGGCATTCGGGCATGCTTTTTTGAACGCCAGAGTGCTTTTTAGTTCTCGAGCATTATTTTTAGTTTCCAAACATTCTTTTTTGGTGTCGTGTGTTCTTTTCGGCAAGATAACTTTCTTTTTGGCTTTTGGGCGTTGTTTCTGGCATGCAAACTTTCTTTTTGAAATACGGGCATGCTTTTTTGAAAGCGAGATTTCTTTTTAGTTCTCGAGCATGATTTTTAGTGTCCAAATGTTCTTTTTGGCTTTTGGGCGTTCTTTTTTGCATGAAAACTTTTATGTTGGCATGCGGGCATGCTTTTTTGAACGCTAGAGTGCTTTTTAGTTCTCGAGCATGATTTTTAGTTTCCAAACGTTCTTTTTTGGTTTCGTGTGTTCTTTTCGGCAAGTTAACTTTCTTTTTGGCTTTTGGGCGTTGTTTCTGGCATGTAAACTTTCTTTTTGAAATGCGCGCATGCTTTCTTGAACGCGAGAGTGCTTTTTTATTCTCGAGGATGATATTTAGTTTCCAAACGTTCTTTTTGGCTTTTGGGCGTTGTTTCTGGCATGCAAACTGTCTTTTTGAAATGCAGGCATGCTTTTTTGAACGCGAAATTCCCTTTTAGTTCTCGAGCATGATTTTTAGTTTCCAAATGTTCTTTTTGGCTTTTGGGCGTTCTATTTTGCATGAAAACTTTTATTTTGGCATTCGGGCATGCTTTTTTGAACGCTAGAGTGCTTTTTAGTTCTCGAGCATGGTTTTTAGTTTCCAAACGTTCTTTTTTGGTTTCGTGTGTTCTTTTCGGCAAGATAACTTTCTTTTTGGCTTTTGGGCGTTGTTTCTGGCATGCAAACTTTCTTTTTGAAATACGGGCATGCTTTTTTGAAAGCGAGATTTCTTTTTAGTTCTCGAGCCTGATTTTTAGTTTCCAAATGTTCTTTTTGGCTTTTGGGCGTTCTTTTTTGCATGAAAACTTTTATATTGGCATGCGGGCATGCTTTTTTGAACGCTAGAGTGCTTTTTAGTTCTTGAGCATGATTTTTAGTTTCCAAACGTTCTTTTTTGGTTTCGTGTGTTCTTTTCGGCAAGTTAACTTTCTTTTTGGCTTTTGGGCGTTGTTTCTGGCATGCAAACTTTCTTTTTGAAATGCGCGCATGCTTTTTTGAACGCGAGAGTGCTTTTTTATTCTCGAGCATGATATTTAGTTTCCAAACGTTCTTTTTGGCTTTCGTGCATTCTTTTGGCTTTTGGGCATTGTTTCTGGCATTCAAACTTTCATTTTGAAATGCGGGCATGGTTTTTTGAATGCGAGATTACTTTTTAGTTCTCGAGCATGATTTTTAGTTTCCAAACGTTCTTTTTGGCTTTCGTACATTCTTTTGGCTTTTGGGCGTTGTTTCTGGCATGCAAACTGTCTTTTTGAAATGCAGGCATGCTTTTTTGAACGCGAAATTCCCTTTTAGTTCACGAGCATGATTTTTAGTTTCCAAATGTTCTTTTTGGCTTTCGGGCGTTCTTTTTTGCATGAAAACTTTTATTTTGGCATTCGGCCATGCTTTTTTGAACGCTAGAGTGCTTTTTAGTTCTCGAGCATGATTTTTAGTTTCCAAACGTTTTTTTTTGGTTTCGTATGTTCTTTTTGGCAAGTTAACTTTCTTTTTGGATTTTGGGCGTTGTTTCTGGCTTGCAAACTTTCTTTTTGAAATGCGGGCATGCTTTATTGAATGCGAGAGTGGTTTTTTGTTCTCAAGCATGATATTTAGTTTCCAAACATTCTTTTTGGCTTTCGTGCATTCTTTTGGCTTTTGGGCGTTGTTTCTGGCATGCAAACTTTCTTTTTGAAATGCGTGCATGGTTTTTTGAACGCGAGATTGCTTTTTAGTTCTCGAGCATGATTTTTTGTTTCCAAACGTTCTTTTTGGCTTTCGTGTGTTCTTTTTGGCAAGTAAACTTTCTTTTTGGCTTTTCGGCGATGTTTCTAGCATGCAAACTTTCTTTTTGAAATGCGGGTATGCTTTTTTGGAAGCGAGATTTCTTTTTAGTTCTCGAGCATGATTTTTAGTTTCCAAATGTTCTTTTTTGGTTTCGTGTGTTCTTTTCGGCAAGTTAACTTTCTTTTTTGCTTTTGGGCGTTGTTTCTGGCTTGCAAACTTTCTTTTTGAATTGCGTGCATGTTTTTTTGAACGCGAGAGTGCTTTTTTGTTCTCAAGCATGATATTTAGTTTCCAAACATTCTTTTTGGCTTTCGTGCATTCTTTTGGCTTTTGGGCGTTGTTTCTGGCATGCAAACTTTCATTTTGAAATGCGGGCATGGTTTTTTGAACGCGAGATTGCTTTTTAGTTCTCGAGCATGATTTTTAGTTTCCAAACGTTCTTTTTGGCTTTCGTGCATTCTTTTGGCTTTTGGGCGTTGTTTCTGGCATGCAAACTGTCTTTTTGAAATGTAGGCATGCTTTTTTGCACGCGAAATTCCCTTTTAGTTCTCGAGCATGATTTTTAGTTTCCAAATGTTCTTTTTGGCTTTTGGGCGTTCTTTTTTGAATGAAAACTTTTATTTTGGCATTCGGGCATGCTTTTTTGAACGCTAGAGTGCTTTTTAGTTCTCGAGCATTATTTTTAGTTTCCAAACGTTCTTTTTTTGTTTCGTGTGTTCTTTTCGGCAAGATAACTTTCTTTTTGGCTTTTGGGCATTGTTTCCGGCTTGCAAACTTTCTTTTTGAAATACGGGCATGCTTTTTTGAAAGCGAGATTTCTTTTTAGTTCTCGAGCATGATTTTTTGTATCCAAATGTTCTTTTTGGCTTTTGGGCATTCTTTTTTGCATGAAAACTTTTATGTTGGCATGCGGGCATGCTTTTTTGAACGCTAGAGTGCTTTTTAGTTCTCGAGCATGATTTTTAGTTTCCAAACGTTCTTTTTTGGTTTCGTGTGTTCTTTTCAGCAAGTTAACTTTCTTTTTGGCTTTTGGGCGTTGTTTATGGCATGCAAACTTTCTTTTTGAAATGCGCGCATGCTTTCTTGAACGCGAGAGTGCTTTTTTATTCTCGAGCATGATATTTAGTTTCCAAACATTCTTTTTGGCTTTCGTGCATTCTTTTGGCTTTTGGGCGTTGTTTCTGGCATGCAAACTTTCTTTTTGAAATGCGGGCATGGTTTTTTGAACGCGAGATTGCCTTTTAGTTCTCGAGCATGATTTTTTGTTTCCAAACGTTCTTTTTGGCTTTCGTGTGTTCTTTTTGGCAAGTAAACTTTCTTTTTGGCTTTTCGGCGTTGTTTCTAGCATGCAAACTTTCTTTTTGAAATGCGGGCATGCTTTTTTGAAAGCGAGATTTCTTTTTAGTTCTCGAGCATGATTTTTAGTTTCCAAATGTTCTTTTTGGTTTTTGGGCGTTCTTTTTTGCATGAAAACTTTTATTTTGGCATTCGGGCATGCTTTTTTGAACGCTAGAGTGCTTTTTAGTTCTCGAGCATGATTTTTAGTTTCCAAACCTTCTTTTTTGGTTTCGTGTGTTCTTTTCAACAAGTTAACTTTCTTTTTGGCTTTTCGGCGTTGTTTCTGGCATGCAAACTTTCTTTTGGTAATGCGGGCATGCTTTTTTGAACGCAAAATTTCCTTTTAGTTCTCGAGCATGATTTTTAGTTTCCAAATGTTCTTTTTGGCTTTTGGGCGTTCTTTTTTGCATGAAAACTTTTGTTTTGGCATGCGGGCATGCTTTTATGAACGCTAGAGTGCTTTTTAGTTCTCGAGCATGATTTTTAGTTTCCAAACGTTCTTTTTTGGTTTCGTGTGTTCTTTTCGGCAAGTTAACTTTCTTTTTTGCTTTTGGGCGTTGTTTCTGGCTTGCAAACTTTCTTTTTGAATTGCGTGCATGTTTTTTTGAACGCGAGAGTGCTTTTTTGTTCTCAAGCATGATATTTAGTTTCCAAACATTTTTTTGGCTTTCGTGCATTCTTTTGGCTTTTGGGCGTTGTTTCTGGCATGCAAACTTTCATTTTGAACTGCGGGCATGGTTTATTGAACGCGAGATAGCTTTTTAGTTCTCGAGCATGATTTTTAGTTTCCAAACGTTCTTTTTGGCTTTCGTGCATTCTTTTGGCTTTTGGGCGTTGTTTCTGGCATGCAAACTGTCTTTTTGAAATGCAGGCATGCTTTTTTGAACGCGAAATTCCCTTTTAGTTCTCGAGCATGATTTTTAGTTTCCAAATGTTCTTTTTGGCTTTTGGCGTTCTTTTTTGCATGAAAACTTTTATTTTGGCATTCGGGCATGCTTTTTTGAACGCTAGAGTGCTTTTTAGTTCTCGAGCATTATTTTTAGTTTCCAAACGTTCTTTTTTGGTTTCGTGTGTTCTTTTCGGCAAGATAACTTTCTTTTTGGCTTTTGGGCATTGTTTCCGGCATGCAAACTTTCTTTTTGAAATACGGGCATGCTTTTTTGAAAGCGAGATTTCTTTTTAGTTCTCGAGCATGATTTTTAGTATCCAAATGTTCTTTTTGGCTTTTGGGCGTTCTTTTTTGCATGAAAACTTTTATTTTGGCATGCGGGCATGCTTTTTTGAACGCTAGAGTGCTTTTTAGTTCTCGAGCATGATTTTTAGTTTCCAAACGTTCTTTTTTGGTTTCGTGTGTTCTTTTCGGCAAGTTAACTTTCTTTTTGGCTTTTGGGCGTTGTTTCTGGCATGCAAACTTTCTTTTTGAAATGCGCGCATGCTTTCTTGAACGCGAGAGTGCTTTTTTATTCTCGAGGATGATATTTAGTTTCCAAACATTCTTTTTGGCTTTCGTGCATTCTTTTGGCTTTTGGGCATTGTTTCTGGCTTGCAAATTTCTTTTTGAAATGCGGGCATGTTTTTTTGAACGCGAGAGTGCTTTTTTTTTCTCAAGCATGATATTTAGTTTCGAAACATTCTTTTTGGCTTTCGTGCATTCTTTTGGTTTTTGGGCGTTGTTTCTGGCATGTAAACTTTCTTTTTGAAATGCGGGCATGGTTTTTTGAACGCTAGATTGCTTTTTAGTTCTCGAGCATGATTTTTTGTTTCCAAACGTTCTTTTTGGCTTTCGTGTGTTCTTTTTGGCAAGTAAACTTTCTTTTTGGCTTTTCGGCGTTGTTTCTAGCATGCAAACTTTCTTTTTGAAATGCGGGCATGATTTTTTGAAAGCGAGATTTCTTTTTAGTTCTCGAGCATGATTTTTAGTTTCCAAATGTTCTTTTTGGCTTTTGGGCGTTCTTTTTTGCATGAAAACTTTTATTTTGGCATTCGGGCATGCTTTTTTGAACGCTAGAGTGCTTTTTAGTTCTCGAGCATTATTTTTAGTTTCCAAACGTTCTTTTTTGGTTTCGTGTGTTCTTTTCGGCAAGATAACTTTCTTTTTGGCTTTTGGGCGTTGTTTCTGGCATGCAAACTTTCTTTTTGAAATACGGGCATGCTTTTTTGAAAGCGAGATTTCTTTTTAGTTCTCGAGCATGAGTTTTAGTTTCCAAATGTTCTTTTTGGCTTTTGGGCGTTCTTTTTTGCATGAAAACTTTTATGTTGGCATGCAGGCATGGTTTTTTGAACGCTAGAGTGCTTTTTAGTTCTCGAGCATGATTTTTAGTTTCCAAACGTTCTTTTTTGGTTTCGTGTGTTCTTTTCGGCAAGTTAACTTTCTTTTTGGCTTTTGGGCGTTGTTTATGGCTTGCAAACTTTCTTTTTGAATTGCGTGAATGTTTTTATGAACGCGAGAGTGCTTTTTTGTTCTCAAGCATGATATTTGGTTTCCAAACATTTTTTTGGCTTTCGTGCATTCTTTTGGCTTTTGGGCGTTGTTTCTGGCATGCAAACTTTCATTTTGAAATGCGGGCATGGTTTTTTGAACGCGAGATTGCTTTTTAGTTCTCGGGCATGATTTTTAGTTTCCAAACGTTCTTTTTGGCTTTCGTGCATTCTTTTGGCTTTTGGGCGTTGTTTCTGGCATGCAAACTGTCTTTTTGAAATGAAGGCATGCTTTTTTGAACGCGAGAGTGCTTTTTAGTTCTCGAGCATGATTTTTAGTTTCCAAACGTTCTTTTTGGCTTTCGTACATTCTTTTGGCTTTTGGGCGTTGTTTCTGGCATGCAAACTGTCTTTTTGAAATGCAGGCATGCTTTTTTGAACGCGAAATTCCCTTTTAGTTCTCGAGCATGATTTTTAGTTTCCAAATGTTCTTTTTGGCTTTTGGGCGTTCTTTTTTGCATGAAAACTTTTATTTTGGCATTCGGGCATGCTTTTTTGAACGCTAGAGTGCTTTTTAGTTCTCGAGCATGATTTTTAGTTTCCAAACGTTCTTTTTTGGTCTCGTGTGTTCTTTTCGGCAAGTTAACTTTCTTTTTGGATATTGGGCGTTGTTTCTGGCTTGCAAACTTTCTTTCTGAAATGCGGGCATGCTTTATTGAATGCGAGAGTGCTTTTTTGTTCTCAAGCATGATATTTAGTTTCCAAACATTCTTTTTGGCTTTCGTGCATTCTTTTGGCTTTTGGGCGTTGTTTCTGGCAAGCAAACTTTCTTTTTGAAATGCGGGCATGGTTTTTTGAACGTGAGATTGCTTTTTAGTTCTCGAGCATGATTTTTTGTTTCCAAACGTTCTTTTTGGCTTTCATGTGTTCTTTTTGGCAAGTAAACTTTCTTTTTGGCTTTTCGGTGTTGTTTCTAGCATGCAAACTTTCTTTTTGAAATGCGGGCATGCTTTTTTGAAAGCGAGATTTCTTTTTAGTTCTCGAGCATGATTTTTAGTTTCCAAATGTTCTTTTTGGCTTTTGGGCGTTCTTTTTTGCATGAAAACTTTTAGTTTGGCATGCGGGCATGCTTTTTTGAACGCTAGAGTGCTTTTTAGTTCTCGAGCATGATTTTTTGTTTCCAAACGTTCTTTTTTGGTTTCGTGCGTTCTTTTCAGCAAGTTAACTTTCTTTTTGGCTTTTTGGCGTTGTTTCTGGCATGCAAACTTTCTTTTTGAAATGCGGGCATACTTTTTTGAACGCAAAATTTCCTTTTAGTTCTCGAGCATGATTTTTAATTTCCAAATGTTCTTTTTGGCTTTTGGTCGTTCTTTTTTGCATGAAAACTTTTGTTTTGGCATGCGGGCATGCTTTTATGAACGCTAGAGTGCTTTTTAGTTCTCGAGCATGATTTTTAGTTTCCAAACGTTCTTTTTTGGTTTCGTGTGTTCTTTTCGGCAAGTTAACTTTCTTTTTTGCTTTTGGGCGTTGTTTTTGGCTTGCAAACTTTCTTTTTGAATTGCGTGCATGTTTTTTTGAATGCGAGAGTGCTTTTTTGTTCTCAAGCATGATATTTAGTTTCCAAACATTTTTTTGGCTTTCGTGCATTCTTTTGGCTTTTGGGCGTTGTTTCTGGCATGCAAACTTTCTTTTTGAAATGCAGGCATGGTTTTATGAACGCAAGATTGCTTTTTAGTTCTCGAGCATGATTTTTTGTTTCCAAACGTTCTTTTTGGCTTTCGTGTGTTCTTTTTGGCAAGTAAACTTTCTTTTTGGCTTTTCGGCATTGTTTCTAGCATGCAAACTTTCTTTTTGAAATGCGGGCATGCTTTTTTGAAAGCGAGATTTCTTTTTAGTTCTCGAGCATGATTTTTAGTTTCCAAATGTTCTTTTTGGCTTTTGGGCGTTCTTTTTTGCATGAAAACTTTTATTTTGGCATGCGGGCATGCTTTTTTGAACGCTAGAGTGCTTTTTAGTTCTCGAGCATGATTTTTAGATTCCAAACGTTCTTTTTTGGTTTCGTGTGTTCTTTTCGGCAAGTTAACTTTCTTTTTGGCTTTTGGGCGTTGTTTCTGGCATGCAAACTTTCTTTTTGAAATGCGCGCATGCTTTTTTGAACGCGAGAGTGCTTTTTTATTCTCGAGCATGATATTTAGTTTCCAAACGTTCTTTTTGGCTTTCGTGCATTCTTTTGGCTTTTGGGCGTTGTTTCTGGCATGCAAACTTTCATTTTGAAATGCGGGCATGGTTTTTTGAACGCGAGATTGCTTTTTAGTTCTCGAGCATGATTTTTTGTTTCCAAACGTTCTTTTTAGCTTTCGTGCATTCTTTTGGCTTTTGGGCGTTGTTTCTGGCATGCAAACTGTCTTTTTGAAATGCAGGCATGCTTTTTTGAACGCGAAATTCCCTTTTAGTTATCGAGCATGATTTTTAGTTTCCAAATGTTCTTTTTGGCTTTTGGGCGTTCTATTTTGCACGAAAACTTTTATTTTGGCATTCGGGCATGCTTTTTTGAACGCTAGAGTGCTTTTTAGTTATCGAGCATGATTTTTAGTTTCCAAACGTTATTTTTTGGTTTCGTGTGTTCTTTTCGGCAAGTTAACTTTCTTTTTGGATTTTGGGCGTTGTTTCTGGCTTGCAAACTTTCTTTTTGAAATGCGGGCATGCTTTATTGAATGCGAGAGTGCTTTTTTGTTCTCAAGCATGATATTTAGTTTCCAAACATTCTTTTTGGCTTTCGTGCATTCTTTTGGCTTTTGGGCGTTGTTTCTGGCATATAAACTTTCTTTTTGAAATGCGGGCATGGTTTTTTGAACGCGAGATTGCTTTTTAGTTCTCGAGCATGATTTTTTGTTTCCAAACGTTCTTTTTGGCTTTCGTGTGTTCTTTTTGGCAAGTAAACTTTCTTTTTTGCTTTTCGGCGTTGTTTCTAGCATGCAAACTTTCTTTTTGAAATGCAGGCATGCTTTTTTGAACGCGAAATTCCCTTTTAGTTCTCGAGCATGATTTTTAGTTTCCAAATGTTCTTTTTGGCTTTTGGGCGTTCTTTTCTGCATGAAAACTTTTAGTTTGGCATGCGGGCATGCTTTTTTTTGGGTAAATAAATAGTATCATAGAAAAAAGGAAAGAATGTACAAATTCAAGGGGCATACCCCAGGAAGAAAGAGACAAGAGCCGAAAGGCCCAAAAAACAAGCACAACAAAGCTCAAACAAGAGCTAAACAAAGGCTACACCAAAGCACAACCAAACACAAAAGCCAAAAGCAAACAAGCAGGCCTACAACACATCGGATTATCTAG
Organism: Acer yangbiense; assembly: GCA_008009225.1. Lineage (NCBI taxonomy): Eukaryota > Viridiplantae > Streptophyta > Magnoliopsida > Sapindales > Sapindaceae > Acer > Acer yangbiense. The sequence continues at coordinate 72,327 of VAHF01000138.1, read as the reverse complement.
AGTTGATGTTCCAATTCAATGCTAGAAGAGGCCAATTCTTCAAGTTGATAGAGGAGAGCCGGCAACGGATAATGTCAATAATGGACCGGGCAACCTCAGCATTAAGCTTTCGAGAGCTTTTAAAAATGCGACAATTTCTTTCTCTCCAAATAAAATAGACAGCCACCGCTAGACATAGCTTTTTAGTCACCGTGGAGGGAGAGTTCCCCTTCCAATGAATGGACACCCAATCTATAAAATCATACCAGCTGAGACCAATCCAAGGACAACCACATTTATTCAAAAGTTGTGTCCATATGGTTTTGCTATACGAACACTCAAAGAAAAGGTGAGCATGAGTCTCGGCTTGAGAGTTGCAAAGGACACATGTAGCAACAACTTGAGGGTCATAGCGTTGAACACGATCCAAGGTAGAAAGCCTACCTTTAATAGCTAACCAAAGGACAAAACCCATTCTCGGAATATTCTGAGGAAACCACACAATTTCATACCAAGAAACAAGAGGATGAGGGGTTCTAAGAGACTCCATAGTAGAAGCAGCTGAATAAATGCCATTTGAAGAAGGAAGCCACCGAATACTATCATCCAAATTAGAGTTTGGGTTGTAAGAAGGCATACGGCTCCTTATTTCAGCAAGATCAATGGACATAGCAACAGGCCATTTCCAATTATCACCTACAACAATGGCATTAACCTTAGCATTGATAGAGAGGCCAGAGTCATAAATTACACGGGAGCTCCATTTCGAACGAATAGGGCCATCCGGGTGCCAATTATCAAACCATAGGGAAGTTTTCAAGCCACTACCAATGATGTGCTGAATTAAAGGACGAACGAAGGGCCTAAGATGAAGAAGCTTTCTCCAATTCCATGAACAGGTATGCGGAGCTTTCACCTCCCACAAATTAGTACCTTTGAGGTGATAAGCTTTGATCCAAGATGTCCAAAGATTATTAGTGCCATAAACCAGAATCCATATGTGTCTAATCATAAGCGCCTTATTCCACAAAGAGAGGTCCTTGATTCCAAGGCCACCTTCTTTCCTTGGAATACAAATATCGGACCAAGCAATTTTAGAGCCTTTGCTGTTAACCTCAACCCCATTCCATAAAAAACTTTGGAATTTCTGCTCAATGCTTTTCAAAATTTTCTTTGGAAGACAAAGGTGACTAGCCCAAAAGATTTGAATACTTGTTAAGACCGAGTGCCTTATTAGGGTGAAGAGAGAAGCAAACCTCACGAATCTCATCATTTGTAACTTCTCTACTGATGAAATCAGCTTGATCATTGGAGATGTGTTTATCAATAACATTTCTCAAAGAACAAGAACCATGTCTAGAAGCCATAGAGCTTCCAAGGATATTTTGGAAGTGACGAATAGCTTCGGATTTGACCTGGGTATGACCTTCAATCAAGGAACCATCTTCACCAGTAATAGAGAGGATCTTACTTCTATTGCGTCTCCCATTGATGGCTTTGAAAAAATAGGAGGAGTTACGGTCACCAGCCTTGAGCCATTGAACTCTAGATTTTTGTCTCAAAAAATCCTCCTCCGCCTGAAGAGCCGTTGTATAAGAACTCATTAGCTCCTTCTCTTGCATTCTAAGGCTTGCATCAAGAGGCTGCCGATCAAGAAGACGTTGACAATCAACAAGAGCAGCCTTGGCCTCAATCGAATTGACAGCCACATCCCCCACCGTATTCTTGTTAAGGGATTTTAAAGCCTTCTTTAATTTTCGGAGCTTAGAGCAAAGCTGAAATTGCATATTTCCATGAAAATTCTCTTGCCAACAACTCTCAACCAAAGGAAGAAAGTCTTCCCTTTCCGTTAGAAAATTGAAAAATTTAAAAGGGCAATTTTTCTTGTTACCTTGCCACCCGAGCTTAACCAAAGAGGGGCTGTGATCCGAGATGCTAGGAGGAAGAAAAAAGGCTTCAGAGTGCTCAAACTTGGCCATCCATTCCTTATTAACTAGAACTCTATCCAACTTCTTAGAAATGCAGCCATTGCTTCTTTTATTACACCAAGTATGGAGAAAACCCGAGAAACGAAGGTCATCTAGCTCCGCATCCTGTAGACAATTATCAAACTCCTCCATAGCTACTGAAATTCTAGAAGAACCCCCAACCGATTCTTGCACCTTCCTAGAGACATTGAAGTCCCCAACAACAATCCAAGGAACACAACCATGCTGGGTACTCATACTATCCCAAAGAGCTCTTCTAGCTCTATCATCTTTTTTTTTTGGTAAATAAATAGTATCATAGAAAAAGGAAAGAATGTACAAATACAAGGGGCATACCCCAGGAAACAAAGAAACCAGAGCATTAAGGCCCAAAACAAGCTCAACAAAAAGCTTAAAAACAACAAGCTCATAAACAAGCGCTAAACAAAAGCTTTAACAATGCAAAAAAACACTAAAGAAAGCAAACAAACAGCCAACGACACAAGTATCATCTAGAGGTTACATTCCAATTCATAGCAATCAGAGGCCAATCCTTCAAATTGATAGAACAAAGCTGGCCACGAATAGCGTCAATAATGGTTCGGGTAACCTCTGCATTAGGCCTTCTAGAGCTCTTAAAAATACGACAATTTCGCTCTCTCCAAATAAAGTAGACAGCCACTGCAAGGCAAAGCTTTTTAGTCACAGTGGAAGGAGATTTCCCTTTCCAATGAATGGAAATCCAATCAATTAAATCATTCCAGCTGAGACCAATCCAAGTACAACCACACTTGTTCAAGAGATGAGTCCAAATGGCTTTGCTATACAAACACTCAAAGAAAAGGTGGGCATGAGTTTCATTTTGAGAATTGCAAAGGACACATGTAGCAATAACTTGAGGATCGTAGCGCTGAACACGGTCCAAGGTAGAAAGCCTACCTTTAATAGCCAACCAAAGGATGAAACCCATCTTTGGAATATTCTGAGGGAACCACACAATATTAAACCAAGGAACAAGAGAGTGATGGGTTCTAAAAGACTCCATAGCAGAAGCAGCAGAATAAATACCATTTGGAGAGGGGAGCCACCGAATAATATCATCTAAAATGGAGTTTGGATTGTAAGAAGGCATACGACTCTTTATTTCAGCAAGATCAATTGACATAGCAACAGGCCATCTCCAATTATCACCACGGACAATGGCATTAACCTTTGCATTTATAGGGAGACCAGAATCGTAGATAACACGGGAACTCCATTTCGAACAAATAGGGCCATCAGGGTGCCAATTATCAAACCATAAGGAAGTGTTCAAGCCACTACCAATAACGTGCTGAAATAAAGGACGAACTAAAGGCCTAAGATGAAGAAGCTTTCTCCAATTCCAAGAACAGGTATGAGGAGCTTTCACCTCCCACAAACTTGAACCTTTGAGGTGGTAGGCATTGATCCAAGAAGTCCAAAGATTATTAGTGCCATAAACCAGATTCCAAATGTGCCTAATCATTAGCGCCTTATTCCACAAAGAGAGGTCCTTGATTCCAAGACCACCCTCTTTTTTAGGAATACAAATATCAGACCAAGCAATTTTAGAACCTTTGCTGCTACCCTCAACCCCATTCCATAAAAAGCTACGAATTTTCTGCTCAATAACCTTTAAGACCTTTTTAGGAAGACAAAGATGACTAGCCCAAAACACTTGACTACTGGTTAAGACCGAGATAATAAGTTGAAGACGACCAGCATAAGAAAGGCACCGATTCAACCAAGAAGAAAGTCTACTCGAAACTTTATCAACAAGGGGAGAGCAATCATGCAAATTCAATTTAGAAGAGATAATAGGAATCCCCAAATAACGAATAGGAAGGGAACCGACCGTGTAACCAAAAAGGTTGATGAGCTGCTGACTAATTACATCGGGCACTCCAGAAATGAAAGTGTTGCTCTTAGCATGATTAGCACCAAGACCCGACAACAAGGAGAACTCATCAAGGGCTGATTTGAGAACAAGAGCTGAATGATAGGAACCATGGCAAAGCATAATAAGATCATCAGCAAAGCAAAGGTGAGAAAGCTTAATCTTGTCGCACTTCCAATGATATTTGAAGTTAGGAGAGTCCGCAATATGATTGGCTAAAAGTTTCGAGAGGACCTCCATAGCCATAACAAAGAGATATGGAGACATAGGGTCCCCTTGTCGAAGACCCCTCTTTCCGGAGAAGAAACCAGCAAGCTCACCATTAATAGAGATAGAGAACTTAGGAGTAGTAAGGCAAGCTCTAATCCAATTTATGACTTTCAAAGGAAACTGAAACGCAGCAAGAGTGTCAAGTAAGAAGCCCCAATCAACCATATCAAATGCTTTCATCAAATCCACCTTAAGGGCCAACTTTGGCGTACCGTCATCTTTGTGGTAATTTCTCATTAGCTCTTGGACAAGAAGAATGTTGTCACCAATTCTCCTACCAGCCACAAAAGCTGATTGGGAGGGGCTAATAATACCAGGAAGACAAGGCTTGATTCTATTGGCAATGATCTTAGCAATGATCTTGTAGAGAGTGTTGCAGCAAGAGATTGGTCTAAAGTCTGTCATTTTAGACGGATTAGGGACCTTAGGGACCAAAGTAAGAATCGTAGCATTGAGCTCTTTAAGAAGAAGGCCAGTACGAAAGAATTCTTGAACAGCATTAATAACATCATCACCAACAATGTGCCACGTCTTCTTGAAGAAATGAGCATTAAATCCATCTGGACCAGGAGCCTTATTAGGGTGGAGAGAAAAGCAAACCTCACGAATTTCTTCATTTGTGACCTCTTTACTCATGAAATCAGCTTGATCAGTGGAGATGTGTTTATCAATAACATTTCTCAAAGGACGAGAACCATGTCTAGAAGGCAAAGAGCAACCAAGAATATTTTGGAAGTGACGAACAGCCTCAGATTTTATTTGAGTATCTCCTTCAATCAAGGAACCATCTTCTCCAGTAATAGAGAGGATCTTACTTCTATTGCGTCTTCCATTGATGACTTTGAAAAAATAGGAGGTGTTACGGTCACCAGCCTTAAGCCATTGAACTCTAGATTTTTGCCTCAAAAAATCCTCCTCCGTATGAAGAGCCAAAGTGTAAGAGCTCATAAGCTCCTTCTCTTGCATTCTAAGGCCTTCATTAAGAGGCTGCAGATCAAGAAGACTTTGGCAATCAACAAGAGCAGCCTTGGCCTCAATAGATTTAACCGTCAAATCCCCCACTATATTCTTGTTAAGGGACTTTAAAACCTTCTTTAAATTTCGGAGCTTAGAGCAAAGCTGAAATTGCATATTGCCATGAAAATTCTCCTACCAACAACTCTCAACCAAAGGAAGAAAGTCTTCCCTTTCCGTAAGAAAATTGAAAATTTTAAAAGGGCAATTCTTCTTATTACCTTGCAATCCGAGCTTAACCAAAGATGGGCTGTGATCCGAGATGCTAGGAGGAAGAAAAATGGCTTCAGAGTGCTCAAACTTGGTCATCCATTCCTTATTAACAAGAACTCTATCCAACTTCTTAGAGATGCAGCCAATTCTTCTCTTATTACACCAAGTGTGGAGAAAACCGGAGAAACGAAGGTCATCAAGATCAGAAACATAAAGACAGTCATTAAACTCTTCCATAGCTGAGGAAATACGAGATGAACCCCCAACTGACTCATTCACCCTCCTAGAGACATTGAAATCGCCAAGAACCATCCAAGGAGTATCTTGCTGATTAGAGCATATACTATGCCAAAGAGCTCTTCTAGAACTATCAACATTAGAACCGTAAACAAAAGAGATATGGAACCTGTCATTACCATCCAAAATATGAGCTTGGCAATGTATAATCTGATCAGTTTCAAACAATTTAGTGATATTGAGGATCCTAGGATCCCAACCAATCCAAATTCTACCAAGATCATGACTATTGTAATTGTCAAACATTTCCCAATCCGTGAAAACTGAATTGACTACAAGAGGCTTATGGATCATACTTACTCTTGTCTCAATTAAACAAACTAGACTAAGCTTGTGGTCAAGTATCATCTTCTTAACTTCTAATTGTTTAGGGGTAGCATTCAGACCCCTAATGTTCCAACAAGCTAAATTAATCATTAAGAGGTTGAAGAGATTTCACCTTAGCTTGCAAGCTGTTATCCATTCCTTTCTTTGCGGACCGTTTCTTCTTCTTCTTCTTCTTCTTGGTACTAGAGGACTCTGGAGTGCTAGAAAGCCCAATGATAGGAACCCCATCAATGTTCTTAATCTTTGAGAGCCATAAGGAATGATCCGGAGAGGCTGTGGTAGGAGACTCATCATCACTACAGTCAACAACACTATCCTTAGAAAGGACACTATAACCATTCTCATCAAGAGCAGAGAACTTGTTAGAGGTATCAACAACACTCTCCTTAGAGAGGACATTGCATTGATTCTCGATAGGCATGTTGGTAGGACACAATGGAGGCTCAATTTCAGAATGACCAGCGGCAATGACTTCATCAACATTCAAATACGATATGGAAAGAGGAAGAGGCTCCGTATTCGCACTAGGTGAGGGAACAAGGGTTGCATCTCCTCTAGAAAGGTTCCCTGAAGAGTTGGATACATGAGCTGCAGCACCACGATTGATCTTCACCCATTCTTGCTTCACTTTGGAACCACGGTTCTCATCGAATCTGCCTTCCACATGCTTTAGACTTGGGCAGGTTGCAGTAGAATGACCAAACGATTTGCACTCCAGACAAATCTTTGGTCTCCATTGGTATTCAACCAGAATTTCAACACTCTCCCTATTATTGAGCTCATCACAATCGCCCATAAGTAAATCAAAAGAATCAACTAACTTGCTAGTAGCATCAATTTCGACACAAATTCTAGCGTACGAAATTCTTTTCATTGATTCAGTTAGGCTATCAGCATAAAGAGGCTTCCCAATAGCACTAGCAATATAGCTTAGCCCCTTTTCAGTCCAATATTCATGAGGAATATTAAAAAACTTGACCCATACTGGAACCTTAGAGCAAGATTCTTTCGTTAAAACAAGCCGAGAGTGCCATTTCTTAAGAATTATCATTCTTCCAGCAAAAAGCCATGGACCAGCCTCAAGAATTGTAGAGCAAGAGTCATCATCTGAGAACTTGAAAAAATAGAACCCTTTTTCATTTGCGAGCACCTCTAGAAGACCATAATTACCCCAAATCTTCTTAGCAATATTGTTAACAAGAGAGAATGGGAGCTTCTTCTCAATAAAATAACCCACCAAGCAGTTCTTCCAAGCTTTAGAGCCATCCTCTGCAACTTCCATGGGTGGGGAGACACACGTTCTATTACCACTTTGTAAGGGCTGGTAGAATTTTAGGTTCATAGGCTTACTCATAATTGGACCATTTTGAGCACCTTTCAGCACATTACTATAAGAAAAAGTGCTTTTTTCGGAAATTATAAGAGGCAATTGACCTGCAACAATGTTAGCATCTTTATTCACCGAAGAATGAGTGATAGAGATACCTTTATTTTGGGAGACCTCCTCAAGTTGGACCATAGGGGAGGAGTCGGGAATAACTTTCCTTTGCTGCCCCCTAGCTGATAAACCTTCAATCTCATGAGACAAACCAGCTTCATTGCAAATAGTATTGGTACCAGGTAAAATATTTTCAATTTGAGGACTCAATCCATCTCCATGGGAAATAGCCTTATTCGAAACCCTACTAGCTTCCAAGAGAGAGGGAAAACCAGCAAAGGAAGATATAGAACAGGGAGGATTCTCCATGATAGAACCAGAGAAACCCTAGAGAAAAAACACAAACCAGAATAGAAAACTTGAAAAGGACGTAACTCAGTGCTGTAAACCCCAAATCACAAAGTTCTTAATTCTAGGTTGCATAGAAAATCATGATCTACAATCTTGAAGAAGGAAATATTAACTGAATCCAAACGGAACAGGGCCAAAATAGCAAAACGGCGCTGAAACCCTAATTAAAAAAACAAACCAGCGCATAGATATTGAGACTGCCGTAACTCTGTGAAAACAACGCCAAATCACGAGTTTCTTGATTCAAAGTTGCATGTCATTTCACGTTCTACAACTTTGAAGAAGAACAGAAGATCAGAATCAGAACGGAAGATGTCCGGAATTGCAAAACGGCGCCGAAACCCTAAAACCTAACTCCCAACCATGCAGAGCGTTTTTCTCCAAGTTGCTTTTTAGTCTCTATCATCATTAGAACCATAAACAAAGGAAATTTTAAACCGATCATTACTTTCCAAAATACAAGCTTGACAATGAATGATCTGATCCGTTTCACTAATTTTGCTGATATTGATAATCCTAGGATCCCATCCAACCCAAATTCTACCAAGACCATGACTATTGTAATTGTCTAACATATCCCACTCTTTAAAAACAGAATTGACAACAAGAGGTTTATTGATCCATCTCACTCTTGTTTCCACTAAACAAACTAGACTTAGCTTGTGTTCAAACAACATCCTTTTAACTTCTAATTGTTTAGGGGAGGCATTCAGACCCCTAATATTCCAACAAGCAAAATTAATCATTGAGAGATAGATAGAGAAGACTCCACCTTAGCTTGAGAGCTACTATCCATTCCTTTCTTAGAAGCCTTTGACAACTGTTTCTTCTTCTTCTTCTTCTTCTTACTAGAAGTTTCAGAGGGGCTGGAGAGCCCAATAATAGGGACCCCATCAATATTCTTGATCTTTGTAAGCCAAAGAGAGTGATCTGGAGAGGCTGTGGTAGGAGAGTCATCTTCACCACACAAATTACCATCATCATCAACAAGAGCTGAGAAATTGTTAGAGGTATCAATAATTTTTTCCTTAGAAGGATCAATGCTAATAATTGGAGTAGGCACATTGACAACATGAATGGAGTGATCCGGAGAGGCTGTGGTAGGAGAGTCATCTTCACCACACAAATTACCATCATCATCAACAAGAGCTGAGAAATTGTTAGAGGTATCAATAACATTTTCCTTAGAAGGATCAATGCTAATAATCGGAGTAGTGACAGTGGCAACATGGATTGGAGGCTCAATTTTGGGATTACACCCAGAAATAGCTTCATCACCTTTCGTAGTGGCTTTAGAAAGAGGCAAAGGCTCGAAGGCCTTTAGAGGTGTAGAAACAGAGGCTGCATCTCCTCTATTAACCTTCTTCCATTCTTGCTTTGGTTTGGAAGGAAGTTCAATATCAGAAGATGATTTCATAGGCTTGAGCCTAGGGCAAGTCACTACAGAATGGCCAAAGGACTTGCATTCAGTGCAGATTTTAGGCTTCCATTGGTATTCAACCAAAATTTCTACACTTTCACCATGATTTGGATCCGCATTGTCTCCCATAAAAAGGTCAAAAGAATCAACCAAGTCACAGGTAGCATCTATTTCAATACAAACTCTAGCAAACGAGATTCTCTTCATGGATTCCGTTAGACTATCAACATAAAGTGGTTTGCTAACCGCACTAGCAATGTGGCTCAAGCCCTCTTCATTCCAATATTCATGAGGAATATTGAAGAGCTTAACCCATACCGGGATTTTAGAATATGTTTCTTTTGTTAAAATGAGCCTAGGATGCCATTTCTTGAGAATCAACATCCTTCCGGTAAATAACCAAGGGCCTCCTTCCAAAACATTAGAGCAAGCATCATCATCTGAGAATTTGAAAAAATAGAACCCTTTCTCATTAGCTAACACTTCCAGCAGACCACGGTTGCCCCATATACGCATGGCAATATTGTTGACTAGAGAGAAAAGGGAGCTTTTTCTCAATAAAGTGACCCACCAAGCAATTCTTCCATGCCTTAGAACCATCATCAGCAACTTCCAAGGGAGGGGAGACACAAGTTCTATTTCCACTCTGAAATGGTTGGTAAAATTTTAGGTTCATAGGCCTACGAATGTGACCTTCAATATTAGAACCATAGCTGTCACCTTTAAGCATATTACAATAGGTAGTAGGAGCTATTTCAGGAATTATAGGAGAGGGGCATTTAGGTTGACCTTCAGCCTTGTTTGGATCATTAATCACCAAAAGAGAAGTGGAAGGGATGTCTTTACATTGCTGTACCTTAGAATACCCGAATAAGGCAACACCACCACGCTGGACATGCTGGCCTTCAACATTTGTGGAGGAACATGCTTTTTCTTTTGGGGCTAGCTTTTGAGCATTACCTAAAGAGGAAAAAGGCACCTGTTGCTGCAGCATAGCAGGTCTGAAAGTTTCAGTATGCTTTTCAGAGCTATCACCTTGATCCTTGGTCCCCTTCTTCTCCCCTATCACGTTCTTGGAGGGAGATACCATTTTTGAACCTTCAAGAACTCCATCGTTGCCAAAGATGACAGTGGTAGATGAAGATTCTATCACGTTCTTGGAGGAAGCCACAATTTTTGAACCATCAAGAGCTCCATTTTTGCCTCAAAGAGCCTTGGTCTTCTTCACTATGTTCACAGAAGTTCCCACCAACTTTGGGCTTTGAAGAATATCCATACCTGGTAAACCTTCATTCTCAAGAGACGAACCAACTCCTTTGCTAATAGCTTCGTGACCAGCTGCAATTTCCTCATTTTGACGACCCAATCCAGCTCCATTGCTAAGAGCTTTGTTTGAAACCTCACTAGCTTCCAAGAGAGAAGGAAAACCAGAAAAAGAAGATACATTTGAAAGAGAAGGATGCCCTCCTTTGCTGGACATAATGTTACTCTTAATAGGAACACTAGACTTTAAAATGGAAAAAGCACCTTGAGAAGAGGAAAGAGGACTGCCTTCCATGGAAGAAATGGGAGGAAGAACACTAGAAAATGAGTGTTTATGTGAGGAAGCCATGGAGGGATAAGAATCCACCATGAAAATGGGCTGGGAATAGAAGGAGGCAGCAAGGAATTCTAGAGAGAAGGAGGAGCATCTCTCTCATTCGGGCCGCGGGCATGCTTTTTTGAACGCTAGAGTGCTTTTTAGTTCTCGAGCATGATTTTTAGTTTCCAAACGTTCTTTTTGGCTTTCGTACATTCTTTTGGCTTTTGGGCGTTGTTTCTAGCATGCAAACTTTCTTTTTGAAATGCAGGCATGCTTTTTTGAACGCGAAATTCCCTTTTAGTTCTCGAGCATGATTTTTAGTTTCCAAATGTTCTTTTTGGCTTTTGGGCGTTCTTTTTTGCATGAAAACTTTTATGTTGGCATACGGGCATGCTTTTTTGAACGCTAGAGTGCTTTTTAGTTCCCGAGCATGATTTTTAGTTTCCAAACGTTCTTTTTTGGTTTCGTTTCGGCAAGTTAACTTTCTTTTTGGATTTTGGGCGTTGTTTCTGGCTTGCAAACTTTCTTTCTGAAATGCGGGCATGCTTTATTGAATGCGAGAGTGCTTTTTTGTTCTCAAGCATGATATTTAGTTTCCAAACATTCTTTTTGGCTTTCGTGCATTCTTTTGGCTTTTGGGCGTTGTTTTTGGCATGCAAACTTTCTTTTTGAAATGCGGGCATGCTTTTTTGAACGCGAGATTGCTTTTTAGTTCTCGAGCATGATTTTTTGTTTCCAAACGTTCTTTTTGGCTTTCGTGTGTTCTTTTTGGCAAGTAAACTTTCTTTTTGGCTTTTCGGCGTTGTTTCTAGCATGCAAACTTTCTTTTTGAAATGCGGGCATGCTTTTTTGAAAGCGAGATTTCTTTTTAGTTCTCGAGCATGATTTTTAGTTTCCAAATGTTCTTTTTGGCTTTTGGGCGTTCTTTTTTGCATGAAAACTTTTAGTTTGGCATGCGGGAATGCTTTTTTGAACGCTAGAGTGCTTTTTAGTTCTCGAGCATGATTTTAGTTTTCAAACCTTCTTTTTTGGTTTCGTGTGTTCTTTTCGGCAAGTTAACTTTCTTTTTGGCTTTTCGGCGTTGTTTCTGGCATGCAAACTTTCTTTTTGTAATGCGGGCATGCTTTTTTGAACGCAAAATTTCCTTTTAGTTCTCGAGCATGATTTTTAGTTTCCAAATGTTCTTTTTGGCTTTTGGGAGTTCTTTTTTGCATGAAAACTTTTGTTTTGGCATGCGGGCATGCTTTTATGAACGCTAGAGTGCTTTTTAGTTCTCGAGCATGATTTTTAGTTTCCAAACGTTCTTTTTTGGTTTCGTGTGTTCTTTTCGGCAAGTTAACTTTCTTTTTTGCTTTTGGGCGTTGTCTCTGGCTTGCAAACTTTCTTTTTGAATTGCGTGCATGTTTTTATGAACGCGAGAGCGCTTTTTTGTTCTCAAGCATGATATTTAGTTTCCAAACATTTTTTTGGCTTGTCGTGCATTCTTTTGGCTTTTGGGCGTTGTTTCTGGCATGCAAACTTTCATTTTGAAATGCGGGCATGGTTTTTTGAACGCGAGATTGCTTTTTAGTTCTCGAGCATGATTTTTAGTTTCCAAACGTTCTTTTTGGCTTTCGTGCATTCTTTTGGCTTTTGGGCGTTGTTTCTGGCATGCAAACTGTCTTTTTGAAATGCGGGCATGCTTTTTTGAACGCGAGAGTGCTTTTTAGTTCTCGAGCATGATTTTTAGTTTCCAAACGTTCTTTTTGGCTTTCGTACATTCTTTTGGCTTTTTGGGCGTTGTTTCTGGCATGCAAACTGTCTTTTTGAAATGCAGGCATGCTTTTTTGAACGCGAAATTCCCTTTTAGTTCTCGAGCATGATTTTTAGTTTCCAAATGTTCTTTTTGGCTTTTGGGCGTTCTTTTTTGCATGAAAACTTTTATTTTGGCATTCGGCCATGCTTTTTTGAACGCTAGAGTGCTTTTTAGTTCTCGAGCATGATTTTTAGTTTCCAAACGTTCTTTTTTGGTTTCGTGTGTTCTTTTCGGCAAGTTAACTTTCTTTTTGGATTTTGGGCGTTGTTTCTGGCTTGCAAACTTTCTTTCTGAAATGCGGGCATGCTTTATTAAATGCGAGAGTGCTTTTTTGTTCTCAAGCATGATATTTAGTTTCCAAACATTCTTTTTGGCTTTCGTGCATTCTTTTGGCTTTTGGGCGTTGTTTCTGGCATGCAAACTTTCTTTTTGAAATGCGGGCATGGTTTTTTGAACGCGAGATTGCTTTTTAGTTCTCGAGCATGATTTTTTATTTCCAAACGTTCTTTTTGGCTTTCGTGTGTTCTTTTTGGCAAGTAAACTTTCTTTTTGGCTTTTCGGCGTTGTTTCTAGCATGCAAACTTTCTTTTTGAAATGCGGGCATGCTTTTTTGAAAGCGAGATTTCTTTTTAGTTCTCGAGCATGATTTTTAGTTTCCAAATGTTCTTTTTGGCTTTTGGGCGTTCTTTTTTGCGTGAAAACTTTTAGTTTGGCATGCGGGCATGCTTTTTTGAACGCTAGAGTGCTTTTTAGTTCTCGAGCATGATTTTTAGTTTCCAAACCTTCTTTTTTGGTTTCGTGCGTTCTTTTCAGCAAGTTAACTTTCTTTTTGGCTTTTCGGCGTTGTTTCTGGCATGCAAACTTTCTTTTTGAAATGCGGGCATGCTTTTTTGAACGCAAAATTTCCTTTTAGTTCTCGAGCATGATTTTTTGTTTCCAAATGTTCTTTTTGGCTTTTGGTCATTCTTTTTTGCATGAAAACTTTTGTTTTGGCATGCGGGCATGCTTTTATGAACGCTAGAGTGCTTTTTAGTTCTCGAGCATGATTTTTAGTTTCCAAACGTTCTTTTTTGGTTTCGTGTGTTCTTTTCGGCAAGTTAACTTTCTTTTTTGCTTTTGGGCGTTGTTTTTGGCTTGCAAACTTTCTTTTTCAATTGCGTGCATGTTTTTTTGAACGCGAGAGTGCTTTTTTGTTCTCAAGCATGATATTTAGTTTCCAAACATTTTTTTGGCTTTCGTGCATTCTTTTGGCTTTCGGGCGTTGTTTCTGGCATGCAAACTTTCTTTTTGAAATGCGGGCATGGTTTTTTGAACGCGAGATTGCTTTTTAGTTCTCGAGCATGATTTTTTGTTTCCAAACGTTCTTTTTGGCTTTCGTGTGTTCTTTTTGGCAAGTAAACTTTCTTTTTGGCTTTTCGGCGTTGTTTCTAGCATGCAAACTTTCTTTTTGAAATGCGGGCATTCTTTTTTGAATGCGAGATTTCTTTTTAGTTCTCGAGCATGATTTTTAGTTTCCAAATGTTCTTTTTGGCTTTTGGGCGTTCTTTTTTGCATGAAAACTTTTATTTTGGCATGCGGGCATGCTTTTTTGAAAAAGAGATTTCTTTTTAGTTCTCGAGCATGATTTTTAGTTTCCAAATGTTCTTTTTGGATTTTGGGCGTTCTTTTTTGCTTTTGGGCGTTCTTTTTTGCATGAAAACTTTTATTTTGGCATGCGGGCATGCTTTTTTGAACGCTAGAGTGCTGTTTAGTTCTCGAGCATGATTTTTAGTTTCCAAACGTTCTTTTTTGGTTTCGTGTGTTCTTTTCGGCAAGTTAACTTTCTTTTTGGCTTTTGGGCGTTGTTTCTGGCATGCAAACTGTCTTTTTGAAATGCGGGCATGCTTTTTTGAACGCGAAATTTCCTTTTAGCTCGCGAGCATGATTTTTAGTTTCCAAATGTTCTGTTTGGCTTTTGGGCGTTCTTTTTTGCATGAAAACTTTTGTTTTGGCATTCGGGCATGCTATTTTGAACGCTAGAGTGCTTTATAGTTCTCGATCATGATTTTTAGTTTCCAAACGTTCTTTTTTGGTTTCGTGTGTTCTTTTCGGCAAGTTAACTTTCTTTTTGGCTTTTGGGCGTTGTTTCTGGCTTGCAAACTATTTTTTTAGAGTGCTTTTTTGTTCTCAAGCATGATATTTAGTTTTCAAACATTCTTTTTGGCTTTCGTGCATTCTTTTGGCTTTTGGGCGTTGTTTCTGGCATGCAAACTTTCTTTTTGAAATGCGGGCATGGTTTTTTGAACGCGAGATTGCTTTTTAGTTCTCGAGCATGATTTATTGTTTCCAAACGTTCTTTTTGGCTTTCGTGTGTTCTTTTCGGCAAGTAAACTTTCTTTTTGGCTTTTCGGCGTTGTTTCTAGCATGCAAACTTTCTTTTTGAAATGCAGGCATGCTTTTTTGAAAGCGAGATTTCTTTTTAGTTCTCGAGCATGATTTTTAGTTTCCAAATGTTCTTTTTGGCTTTTGGGCGTTCTTTTTTGCATGAAAACTTTTAGTTTGGCATGCGGGCATGCATTTTTGAACGCTAGAGTGCTTTTTAGTTCTCGAGCATGATTTTTAGTTTCCAAACGTTCTTTTTGGCTTTCGTACATTCTTTTGGCTTTTGGGCTTTGTTTCTGGCATGCAAACTGTCTTTTTGAAATGCAGGCATGCTTTTTTGAAAGCGAGATTTCTTTTTAGTTCTCGAGCATGATTTTTAGTTTCCAAATGTTCTTTTTGGCTTTTGGGCGTTCTTTTTTGCATGAAAACTTTTATTTTGGCATGTGGGCATGCTTTTTTGAAGGCTAGAGTGCTTTTTAGTTCTCGAGCATGATTTTTAGTTTCCAAACGTTCTTTTCGGCAAGTTAACTTTCTTTTTGGCTTTTGGGCGTTGTTTCTGGCTTGCAAACTTTCTTTTTGAAATGCGGGTATGTTTTTTTGAACGCGAGAGTGCTTTTTTGTTCTCAAGCATGATATTTAGTTTCCAAACATTCTTTTTGGCTTTCGTGCGTTCTTTTTGGCTTTTGGGCGTTGTTTCTAGCTTGCAAACTTTCTTTTTGAAATGCGGGCATGTTTTTTTGAACGCGAGAGTGCTTTTTTGTTCTCAAGCATGATATTTAGTTTCCAAACATTCTTTTTGGCTTTCGTGCATTCTTTTGGCTTTTGGGCGTTGTTTCTGGCATGCAAACTTTCTTTTTGAAATGCGGGCATGGTTTTTTGAACGCGAGATTGCTTTTTAGTTCTCGAGCATGATTTTTTGTTTCCAAACGTTCTTTTTGGCTTTCGTGTGTTCTTTTTGGCAAGTAAACTTTCTTTTTGGCTTTTCGGCGTTGTTTCTAGCATGCAAACTTTCTTTTTGAAATGCGGGCATGCTTTTTTGATAGCGAGATTTCTTTTTAGTTCTCGAGCATGATTTTTAGTTTCCAAACGTTCTTTTTGGCTTTCGTGTGTTCTTTTTGGCAAGTAAACTTTCTTTTTGGCTTTTCGGCGTTGTTTCTAGCATGCAAACTTTCTTTTTGAAATGCGGGCATGCTTTTTTGAAAGCGAGATTTCTTTTTAGTTCTCGAGCATGATTTTTAGTTTCCAAACGTTCTTTTTGGCTTTTGGGCGTTCTGTTTTGCATGAAAACTTTTATTTTGGCATGCGGGCATGCTTTTTTGAACGCTAGAGTGCTTTTTAGTTCTCGAGCATGATTTTTAGTTTCCAAACGTTCTTTTCGGCAAGTTAACTTTCTTTTTGGCTTTTGGGCGTTGTTTATGGCTTGCAAACTTTCTTTTTGAAATGCGGGTATGTTTTTTTCAACGCGAGAGTGCTTTTTTGTTCTCAAGCATGATATTTAGTTTCCAAACATTCTTTTTGGCTTTCGTGCATTTTTTTGGCTTTTGGGCGTTGTTTCTAGCTTGCAAACTTTCTTTTTGAAATGCGGGCATGTTTTTTGAACGCGAGAGTGCTTTTTTGTTCTCAAGCATGATATTTAGTTTCCAAACATTCTTTTTGGCTTTCGTGCATTCTTTTGGCTTTTGGGCGTTGTTTCTGGCATGCAAACTTTCTTTTTGAAATGCGGGCATGGTTTTTTGAACGCGAGATTGCTTTTTAGTTCTCGAGCATGATTTTTTGTTTCCAAATGTTATTTTTGGCTTTCGTGTGTTCTTTTTGGCAAGTAAACTTTCTTTTTGGCTTTTCGGCGTTGTTTCTAGCATGCAAACTTTCTTTTTGAAATGCGGGCATGCTTTTTTGAAAGCGAGATTTCTTTTAGTTCTCGAGCATGATTTTTAGTTTCCAAATGTTCTTTTTGGCTTTTGGGCGTTCTTTTTTGCATGAAAACTTTTATTTTGGCATGCGGGCATGCTTTTTTGAACGCTAGAGTGCTTTTTAGTTCTCGAGCATGATTTTTAGTTTCCAAACGTTCTTTTTTGGTTTCGTGTGTTCTTTTCGGCAAGATAACTTTCTTTTTGGCTTTTGGGCGTTGTTTCTGGCATGCAAACTTTCTTTTTGAAATGCGGGCATGCTTTTTTGAACGCGAGAGTGCTTTTTAGTTCTCGAGCATGATTTTTAGTTTCCAAATGTTCTTTTTGGCTTTTGGGTGTTCTTTTTTGCATGAAAATTTTATTTTGGCATGCGGGCATGCTTTTTTGAACGCTAGAGTGCTTTTTAGTTCTCGAGCATGATTTTTAGTTTCCAAACGTTCTTTTTTGGTTTCGTGTGTTCTTTTTGGCAAGTTAACTTTCTTTTTGGCTTTTGGGCGTTGTTTCTGGCTTGCAAACTTTCTTTTTGAAATGCGGGCATGTTTTTTTGAACGCGAGAGTGCTTTTTTGTTCTCAAGCATGATATTTAGTTTCCAAACATTCTTTTTGGCTTTCGTGCATTCTTTTGGCTTTTGGGCGTTGTTTCTGGCATGCAAACTTTCTTTTGAAATGCGGGCACGGTTTTTTGAACGCGAGATTGCTTTTTAGTTCTCGAGCATGATTTTTTGTTTCCAAACGTTCTTTTTGGCTTTCGTGTGTTCTTTTTGGCAAGTAAACTTTCTTTTTGGCTTTTCGGCGTTGTTTCTAGCATGCAAACTTTCTTTTTGAAATGCGGGCATGCTTTTTTGAAAGCGAGATTTCTTTTTAGTTCTCGAGCATGATTTTTAGTTTCCAAATGTTCTTTTTGGCTCTTGGGCGTTCTTTTTTGCATGAAAACTTTTATTTTGGCATGCGGGCATGCTTTTTTGAACGCTAGAGTGCTTTTTAGTTCTCGAGCATTATTTTTAGTTTCCAAACGTTTTTTTTTGGTTTCGTGTGTTCTTTTCGGCAAGATAACTTTCTTTTTGGCTTTTGGGCGTTGTTTCTGGCATGCAAACTTTCTTTTTGAAATGCGGGCATGCTTTTTTGAACGCGAAATTTCCTTTTAGTTCTCGAGCATGATTTTTAGTTTCCAAATGTTCTTTTTGGCTTTTGGGTGTTCTTTTTTGCATGAAAACTTTTGTTTTGGCATGCGGGCATGCTTTTTTGAACGCTAGAGTGCTTTTTAGTTATCGAGCATGATTTTTATTTTCCAAACGTTCTTTTTTTGGTTTTGTGTGTTCTTTTTGGCAAGTTAACTTTCTTTTTGGCTTTTGGGCGTTGTTTCTGGCTTGCAAACTTTCTTTTTGAAATGCGGGCATGTTTTTTTGAACGCGAGAGTGCTTTTTTGTTCTCAAGCATGATATTTAGTTTCCAAACATTCTTTTTGGCTTTCGTGCATTCTTTTGGCTTTTGGGCGTTGTTTCTGGCATGCAAACTTTCTTTTTGAAATGCGGGCATGGTTTTTTGAACGCGAGATTGCTTTTTAGTTCTCGAGCATGATTTTTTGTTTCCAAATGTTCTTTTTGGCTTTCGTGTGTTCTTTTTGGCAAGTAAACTTTCTTTTTGGCTTTTCGGCGTTGTTTCTAGCATGCAAACTTTCTTTTTGAAATGCGGGCATGCTTTTTTGAAAGCGAGATTTCTTTTTAGTTCTCGAGCATGATTTTTAGTTTCCAAATGTTCTTTTTGGCTTTTGGGCGTTCTTTTTTGCATGAAAACTTTTATTTTGGCATGCGGGCATGCTTTTTTGAACGCTAGAGTGCTTTTTAGTTCTCGAGCATGATTTTTAGTTTCCAAACGTTCTTTTTTGGTTTCGTGTGTTCTTTTCGGCGTTGTTTCTGGCATGCAAACTTTCTTTTTGAAATGCGGGCATGGTTTTTTGAACGCGAAATTTCCTTTTAGTTCTCGAGCATGATTTTTAGTTTCCAAATGTTCTTTTTGGCTTTTGGGTGTTCTTTTTTGCATGAAAACTTTTGTTTTGGCATGCGGGCATGCTTTTTTGAACGCTAGAGTGCTTTTTAGTTATCGAGCATGATTTTTATTTTCCAAACGTTCTTTTTTGGTTTTGTGTGTTCTTTTTGGCAAGTTAACTTTCTTTTTGGCTTTTGGGCGTTGTTTCTGGCTTGCAAACTTTCTTTTTTAAAGGCGGGCATGTTTTTTTGAACGCGAGAGGGCTTTTTTGTTCTTAGCCATGATATTTAGTTTCCGAACATTCTTTTTGGCTTTTCTGCATTCTTTTGGCTTTTGGGCGTTGTTTCTGGCATGCAAACTTTCTTTTTGAAATGCGGGCATGGTTTTTTGAACGCGAGATTGCTTTTTAGTTCTCGAGCATGATTTTTTGTTTCCAAATGTTATTTTTAGCTTTCGTGTGTTCTTTTTGGCAAGTAAACTTACTTTTTGGCTTTTCGGCGTTGTTTCTAGCATGCAAACTTTCTTTTTGAAATGCGGGCATGCTTTTTTGAAAGCGAGATTTCTTTTTAGTTCTCGAGCATGATTTTTAGTTTCCAAATGTTCTTTTTGGCTCTTGGGCGTTCTTTTTTGCATGAAAACTTTTATTTTGGCATGCGGGCATGCTTTTTTGAACGCTAGAGTGCTTTTTAGTTCTCGAGCATTATTTTTAGTTTCCAAACGTTTTTTTTTGGTTTCGTGTGTTCTTTTCGGCAAGATAACTTTCTTTTTGGCTTTTGGGCGTTGTTTCTGGCATGCAAACTTTCTTTTTGAAATGCGGGCATGCTTTTTTGAATGCGAAATTTCCTTTTAGTTCTCGAGCATGATTTTTAGTTTCCAAATGTTCTTTTTGGCTTTTGGGTGTTCTTTTTTGCATGAAAACTTTTGTTTTGGCATGCGGGCATGCTTTTTTGAACGCTAGAGTGCTTTTTAGTTCTCGAGCATGATTTTTAGTTTCCAAACGTTCTTTTTTGGTTTTGTGTGTTCTTTTCGGCAAGTTAACTTTCTTTTTGGCTTTTGGGCGTTGTTTCTGGCTTGAAAACTTTCTTTTTGAAATGCGGGCATGTGTTTTTGAACGCGAGAGTGCTTTTTTGTTCTCAAGCATGATATTTAGTTTCCAAACATTCTTTTTGGCTTTCGTGCATTCTTTTGGCTTTTAGGCGTTGTTTCTGGCATGCAAACTTTCTTTTTGAAATGCGGGCATGGTTTTTGGAACGCGAGATTGCTTTTTAGTTCTCGAGCATGATTTTTTGTTTCCAAACGTTCTTTTTGGCTTTCGTGTGTTCTTTTTGGCAAGTAAACTTTCTTTTTGGCTTTTCGGCGTTGTTTCTAGCATGCAAACTTTCTTTTTGAAATGCGGGCATGCTTTTTTGAAAGCGAGATTTCTTTTTAGTTCTCGAGCACGATTTTTAGTTTCCAAATGTTCTTTTTGGCTTTTGAGTGTTCTTTTTTGCATGAAAACTTTTATTTTGGCATGCGGGCATGCTTTTTTGAACGCTAGAGTGCTTTTTAGTTCTCGCGCATGATTTTTAGTTTCCAAACATTCTTTTTTGGTTTCGTGTGTTCTTTTCGGCAAGTTAACTTTCTTTTTGGCTTTTGGGCGTTGTTTCTGGCTTGCAAACTTTCTTTTTGAAATGCGGGCATGTTTTTTTGAACGCGAGAGTGCTTTTTTGTTCTCAAGCATGATATTTAGTTTCCAAACATTCTTTTTGGCTTTCGTGCATTCTTTTGGCTTTTGGGGTTTGTTTCTAGCATGCAAACTTTCTTTTTGAAATGAGGGCATGGTTTTTTGAATGCGAGATTGCTTTTTACTTTTCGAGCATGATTGTTTGTTTCCAAACGTTCTTTTTAGCTTTCGTGTGTTCTTTTTTTCAAGTAAACTTTCTTTTTGGCTTTTCGGCGTTGTTTCTAGCATGCAAACTTTCTTTTTGAAATGCAGCCATGCTTTTTTGAACGCGAGATTTCTTTTTGGTTCTCGAGCATGATTTTTAGTTTCCAAATGTTCTTTTTGGCTTTTGAGCGTTCTTTTTTGCATGAAAACTTTTATTTTGGCATGCGAGCATGCTTTTTTGAACGCTAGAGTGCTTTTTAGTTCTCGCGCATGATTTTTAGTTTCCAAATATTCTTTTTTGGTTTCGTGTGTTCTTTTCGGTAAGTTAACTTTCTTTTTGGCTTTTGGGCGTTGTTTCTGGCTTGCAAACTTTCTTTTTGAAATGCGGGCATGTTTTTTTGAACGCGAGAGTGCTTTTTTGTTCTCAAGCATGATATTTAGTTTCCAAACATTCTTTTTGGCTTTCGTGCATTCTTTTGGCTTTCGGGCGTTATTTCTAGCATGCAAACTTTCTTTTTGAAATGCAGGCATGCTTTTTTGAAAGAGAGATTTCTTTTTAGTTCTCGAGCATGATTTTTAGTTTCTAAATGTTCTTTTTGGCTTTTGAGCGTTCGTTTTTGCATGAAAACTTTTATTTTGGCATGCGGGCATGCTTTTATGAACGCTAGAGTGCTTTTTAGTTCTCGAGCATGATTTTTAGTTTCCAAACGTTCTTTTTTGGTTTCGTGTGTTCTTTTCGGCAAGTTAACTTTCTTTTTGGATTTTGGGCGTTGTTTCTGGCTTGCAAACTTTCTTTTTGAAATGCGGGAATGCTTTTTTGAATGCGAGAGTGCTTTTTTGTTCTCAAGCCAGATATTTAGTTTCCAAACATTCTTTTTGGCTTTCGTGCATTCTTTTGGCTTTTGGGCATTGTTTCTGGCATGCAAACTTTCTTTTTGAAATGCGGGCATGGTTTTTTGAACGCGAGATTGCTTTTTAGTTCTCGAGCATGATTTTTTGTTTCCAAACGTTCTTTTTGGCTTTCGTGTGTTCTTTTTGGCAAGTAAACTTTCTTTTTGGCTTTTCGGCGTTGTTTCTAGCATGCAAACTTTCTGTTTGAAATGCGGGCATGCTTTTTTGAAAGCGAGATTTCTTTTTAGTTCTCGAGCATGATTTTTAGTTTCCAAATGTTCTTTTTGGCTTTTGGGCGTCCTTTTTTGCATGAAAACTTTTATTTTGGCATGCGGGCATGCTTTTTTGAACGCTAGAGTGCTTTTTAGTTATCGAGCATTATTTTTAGTTTCCAAACGTTCTTTTTTGGTTTCGTGTGTTCTTTTCGGCAAGATAACTTTCTTTTTGGCTTTTGGGCGTTGTTTCTGGCATGCAAACTTTTTTTTTGAAATGCGGGCATGCTTTTTTGAACGCGAAATTTCCTTTTAGTTCTCGAGCATGATTTTTAGTTTCCAAATGTTCTTTTTGGCTTTTGGGCGTTCTTTTTTGCATGAAAACTTTTGTTTTGGCATGCGGGCATGCTTTTTTGAACGCTAGAGTGCTTTTTAGTTCTCGAGCATGATTTTTAGTTTCCAAACGTTCTTTTTTGGTTTTGTGTGTTCTTTTCGGCAAGTTAACTTTCTTTTTGGCTTTTGGGCGTTGTTTCTGGCTTGCAAACATTCTTTTTGAAATGCGGGCATGTTTTTTTGAACGCGAGAGTGCTTTTTTGTTCTCAAGCATGATATTTAGTTTCCAAACATTCTTTTTGGCTTTCGTGCATTCTTTTGGCTTTTGGGCGTTGTTTCTGGCATGCAAACTTTCTTTTTGAAATGCGGGCATGCTTTTTTGAATGCGAGAGTGCTTTTTTGTTCTCAATCATGATATTTAGTTTCCAAACATTCTTTTTGGCTTTCGTGCATTCTTTTGGCTTTTGGGCGTTGTTTCTGGCATGCAAACTTTCTTTTTGAAATGCGGGCATGGTTTTTTGAACGCGAGATTGCTTTTTAGTTCTCGAGCATGATTTTTTGTTTCCAAACGTTCTTTTTGGCTTTCGTGTGTTCTTTTTGGCAAGTAAACTTTCTTTTTGGCTTTTCGGCGTTGTTTCTAGCATGCAAACTTTTTTTTTGAAATGCGGGCATGCTTTTTTGAAAGCGAGATTTCTTTTTATTCTCGAGCATGATTTTTAGTTTCCAAATGTTCTTTTTGGCTTTTGGGCGTTCTTTTTTGCATTAAAACTTTTATTTTGGCATGCGGGCATGCTTTTTTGAACGCTAGAGTGCTTTTTAGTTCTCGAGCATTATTTTTACTTTCCAAACGTTCTTTTTTGGTTTCGTGTGTTCTTTTCGGCAAGATAACTTTCTTTTTGGCTTTTGGGCGTTGTTTCTGGCATGCAAACTTTCTTTTTGAAATGCGGGCATGGATTTTTGAACGCGAAATTTCCTTTTAGTTCTCGAGCATGATTTTTAGTTTCCAAATGTTCTTTTTGGCTTTTGGGCGTTCTTTTTTGCATGAAAACTTTTATTTTGGCATGCGGGCATGCTTTTTTGAACGCTAGAGTGCTTTATAGTTCTCGATCATGATTTTTAGTTTCCAAACGTTCTTTTTTTGTTTCGTGTGTTCTTTTCGGCAAGTTAACTTTCTTTTTGGCTTTTCGGCGTTGTTTCTGACATGCAAATTGTCTTTTTGAAATGCGGGCATGCTTTTTTGAACGTGACATTTCCTTTTAGTTCTCGAGCATGATTTTTAGTTTCCAAATGTTCTTTTTGGATTTTGGGAGTTCTTTTTTGCATGAAAACTTTTGTTTTGGCATGCGGGCATGTTTTTTTGAACGCGAGAGTGCTTTTTTGTTCTCAAGCCAGATATTTAGTTTCCAAACATTCTTTTTGGCTTTCGTGCATTCTTTTGGCTTTTGGGCGTTGTTTCTGGCATGCAAACTTTCTTTTTGAAATGCGGGCATGGTTTTTTGAACGCGAGATTGCTTTTTAGTTTTCGAGCATGATTTTTTGTTTCCAAACGTTCTTTTTGGCTTTCGTGTGTTCTTTTTTTCAAGTAAACTTTCTTTTTGGCTTTTCGGCGTTGTTCCTAGCATGCAAACTTTCTTTTTGAAATGCAGGCATGCTTTTTTGAAAGCGAGATTTCTTTTTAGTTCTCGAGCATGATTTTTAGTTTCCAAATGTTCTTTTTGGCTTTTGAGCGTTCGTTTTTGCATGAAAACTTTTATTTTGGCATGCGGGCATGCTTTTATGAACGCTAGAGTGCTTTTTAGTTCTCGAGCATGATTTTTAGTTTCCAAACGTTCTTTTTTGGTTTCGTGTGTTCTTTTCGGCAAGTTAACTTTCTTTTTGGCTTTTGGGCGTTGTTTCTGGCATGCAAACTTTCTTTTTGAAATGCGGGCATGCTTTTTTGAACGCGAAATTTCCTTTTAGCTCGCGAGCATGATTTTTAGTTTCCAAATGTTCTTTTTGGCTTTTAGGCGTTCTTTTTTGCATGAAAACTTTTGTTTTGGCATGCGGGCATTCTTTTTTGAACGCTAGAGTGCTTTATTGTTCTCGATCATGATTTTTAGTTTCCAAACGTTCTTTTTTGGTTTCGTGTGTTATTTTCGGCAAGTTAAATTTCTATTTGGCTTTTGGGCGTTGTTTCTGGCTTGCAAACTTTCTTTTTGAATTGCGTGCATGTTTTTTTGAACGCGAGAGTGCTTTTTTGTTCTGAAGCATGATATTTAGTTTCCAAACATTCTTTTTGGCTTTCGTGCATTCTTTTGGCTTTTGGACGTTGTTTCTAGCATGCAAACTTTCTTTTTGAAATGCGGGCATGGTTTTTTGAACGCGAGATTGCTTTTTAGTTCTCGAGCATGATTTTTTGTTTCCAAACGTTCTTTTTGGCTTTCGTGTGTTCTTTTTGGCAAGCAAATTTTCTTTTTGGCTTTTCGACGTTGTTTCTAGCATGCAAACTTTCTTTTTGAAATGCGGGCATGCTTTTTTGAAAGCGAGATTTCTTTTTAGTTCTCGAGCATGATTTTTAGTTTCCAAACGTTCTTTTTGGCTTTTGGGCGTTCTTTTTTGCATGAAAACTTTTATTTTGGCATGCGGGCATGCTTTTTTGAACGCTAGAGTGCTTTTTAGTTCTCGAGCATGATTTTTAGTTTCCAAACGTTCTTTTTTGGTTTCGCGTGTTCTTTTCGGCAAGTTAACTTTCTTTTTGGCTTTTGGGCGTTGTTTCTGGCATGCAAACTTTCTTTTTGAAATGCGGGCATGCTTTTTTGAACGCTAGAGTGCTTTTTAGTTCTCGAGCATGATTTTTAGTTTCCAAACGTTCTTTTTTGGTTTCGCGTGTTCTTTTCGGCAAGTTAACTTTCTTTTTGGCTTTTGGGCGTTGTTTATGGCTTGCAAACTTTCTTTTTGAAATGCGGGCATGTTTTTTTTGAACGCGAGAGTGCTTTTTTGTTCTCAAGCATGATATTTAGTTTCCAAACATTCTTTTTGGCTTTCGTGCATTCTTTTGGCTTTTGGGCGTTGTTTCTGGCATGCAAACTTTCTTTTTGAAATGCGGGCATGGTTTTTTGAACGCGAGATTGCTTTTTAGTTCTCGAGCATGATTTTTTGTTTCCAAACGTTCTTTTTGGCTTTCGTGTGTTCTTTTTGGCAAGTAAACTTTCTTTTTGGCTTTTCGGCGTTGTTTCTAGCATGCAAACTTTCTTTTTGAAATGCGGGCATGCTTTTTTGAAAGCGAGATTTCTTTTTAGTTCTCGAGCATGATTTTTAGTTTCCAAATGTTCTTTTTGGCTCTTGGGCGTTCTTTTTTGCATGAAAACTTTTATTTTGGCATGCGGGCATGCTTTTTTGAACGCTAGAGTGCTTTTTAGTTCTCGAGCATTATTTTTAGTTTTCAAACGTTTTTTTTTGGTTTCGTGTGTTCTTTTCGGCAAGATAACTTTCTTTTTGGCTTTTGGGCGTTGTTTCTGGCATGCAAACTTTCTTTTTGAAATGCGGGAATTCTTTTTTGAACGCGAAATTTCCTTTTAGTTCTCGAGCAAGATTTTTAGTTTCCAAATGTTCTTTTTGGCTTTTGGGTGTTCTTTTTTGCATGAAAACTTTTGTTTTGGCATGCGGGCAAGCTTTTTTGAACGCTAGAGTGCTTTTTAGTTATCGAGCATGATTTTTATTTTCCAAACGTTCTTTTTTGGTTTTGTGTGTTCTTTTCGGCAAGTTAACTTTCTTTTTGGATTTTGGGCGTTGTTTCTGGCTTGCAAACTTTCTTTTTGACTTTCGTGCATTCTTTTGGCTTCTCGGCGTTGTTTCTAGCATGCAAACTTTCTTTTTGAAATGCGGGCATGCTTTTTTGAAAGCGAGATTTCTTTTTAGTTTCCAAATGTTCTTTTTGGCTTTTGGGCGTTCTTTTTTGCATGAAAACTTTTATTTTGGCATGCGGGCATGCTTTTTTGAACGCTAGAGTGCTTTTTAGTTCTCGAGCATGATTTTTAGTTTCCAAACGTTCTTTTTTGGTTTCGTCTGTTCTTTTCGGCAAGTTAACTTTCTTTTTGGCTTTTGGGCGTTGTTTCTGGCATGCAAACTTTCTTTTTGAAATGCGGGCATGCTTTTTTGAACGCGAAATTTCCTTTTAGCTCGCGAGCATGATTTTTAGTTTCCAAATGTTCTTTTTGGCTTTTGGGCTTTTGTTTTGGCATGCGGGCATTCTTTTTTGAACGCTAGAGTGCTTTATTGTTCTCGATCATGATTTTTAGTTTCCAAACGTTCTTTTTTGGTTTCGTGTGTTCTTTTCGGCAAGTTAAATTTCTTTTTGGCTTTTGGGCGTTGTTTCTGGCTTGCAAACTTTCTTTTTGAATTGCGTGCATGTTTTTTTGAACGCGAGAGTGCTTTTTTGTTCTGAAGCATGATATTTAGTTTCCAAACATTCTTTTTGGCTTTCGTGCATTCTTTTGGCTTTTGGACGTTGTTTCTGGCATGCAAACTTTCTTTTTGAAATGCGGGCATGGTTTTTTGAACGCGAGATTGCTTTTTAGTTCTCGAGCATGATTTTTTGTTTCCAAACATTCTTTTTGGCTTTCGTGTGTTCTTTTTGGCAAGCAAATTTTCTTTTTGGCTTTTCGACGTTGTTTCTAGCATGCAAACTTTCTTTTTGAAATGCGGGCATGCTTTTTTGAAAGCGAGATTTCTTTTTAGTTCTCGAGCATGATTTTTAGTTTCCAAACGTTCTTTTTGGCTTTTGGGCGTTCTTTTTTGCATGAAAACTTTTATTTTGGCATGCGGGCATGCTTTTTTGAACGCTAGAGTGCTTTTTAGTTCTCGAGCATGATTTTTAGTTTCCAAACGTTCTTTTTTGGTTTCGTGTGTTCTTTTCGGCAAGTTAACTTTCTTTTTGGCTTTTGGGCGTTGTTTCTGGCTTGCAAACTTTCTTTTTGAAATGCGGGCATGTTTTTTTGAACGCGAGAGTGCTTTTTTGTTCTCAAGCATGATATTTAGTTTCCAAACATTCTTTTTGGCTTTCGTGCATTCTTTTGGCTTTTGGGCGTTGTTTTTGGCATGCAAACTTTCTTTTTGAAAAGCGGGCAGGGTTTTTTGAACGCGAGATTGCTTTTTAGTTTTCGAGCATGATTTTTTGTTTCCAAACGTTCTTTTTGGCTTTCGTGTGTTCTTTTTTTCAAGTAAACTTTCTTTTTGGCTTTTCGGCGTTGTTCCTAGCATGCAAACTTTCTTTTTG
The DNA here is from genome assembly GCA_008009225.1 of Acer yangbiense. Classification (NCBI taxonomy): domain Eukaryota; kingdom Viridiplantae; phylum Streptophyta; class Magnoliopsida; order Sapindales; family Sapindaceae; genus Acer; species Acer yangbiense. The sequence goes on along the minus strand of VAHF01000138.1, from coordinate 44,945 downwards.
AAATGCGGGCATGCTTTTTTGAAAGCGAGATTTCTTTTTAGTTCTCGAGCATGATTTTTAGTTTCCAAATGTTCTTTTTGGCTCTTGGGCGTTCTTTTTTGCATGAAAACTTTTATTTTGGCATGCGGGCATGCTTTTTTGAACGCTAGAGTGCTTTTTAGTTCTCGAGCATTATTTTTAGTTTCCAAACGTTTTTTTTTGGTTTCGTGTGTTCTTTTCGGCAAGATAACTTTCTTTTTGGCTTTTGGGCGTTGTTTCTGGCATGCAAACTTTCTTTTTGAAATGCGGGCATTCTTTTTTGAACGCGAAATTTCCTTTTAGTTCTCGAGCAAGATTTTTAGTTTCCAAATGTTCTTTTTGGCTTTTGGGTGTTCTTTTTTGCATGAAAACTTTTGTTTTGGCATGCGGGCAAGCTTTTTTGAACGCTAGAGTGCTTTTTAGTTATCGAGCATGATTTTTATTTTCCAAACGTTCTTTTTTGGTTTTGTGTGTTCTTTTCGGCAAGTTAACTTTCTTTTTGGCTTTTGGGCGTTGTTTCTGGCTTGCAAACTTTCTTTTTGAAATGCGGGGATGTTTTTTTGAACGCGAGAGTGCTTTTTTGTTCTCAAGCATGATATTTAGTTTCCAAACATTCTTTTTGGCTTTCGTGCATTCTTTTGGCTTTTGGGCGTTGTTTCTGGCATGCAAACTTTCTTTTTGAAATGCGGGCATGGTTTTTTGAACGCGAGATTGCTTTGTGGTTCTCGAGCATGATTTTTTGTTTCCAAACATTCTTTTTGGCTTTCGTGTGTTCTTTTTGGCAAGCAAATTTTCTTTTTGGCTTTTCGACGTTGTTTCTAGCATGCAAACTTTCTTTTTGAAATGCGGGCATGCTTTTTTGAAAGCGAGATTTCTTTCTAGTTCTCGAGCATGATTTTTAGTTTCCAAACGTTCTTTTTGGCTTTTGGGCGTTCTTTTTTGCATGAAAACTTTTATTTTGGCATGCGGGCATGCTTTTTTGAACGCTAGAGTGCTTTTTAGTTCTCGAGCATGATTTTTAGTTTCCAAACGTTCTTTTTTGGTTTCGCGTGTTCTTTTCGGCAAGTTAACTTTCTTTTTGGCTTTTGGGCGTTGTTTCTGGCATGCAAACTTTGTTTTTGAAATGCGGGCATTCTTTTTTGAACGCGAAATTTCCTTTTAGTTCTCGAGCAAGATTTTTAGTTTCCAAATGTTCTTTTTAGCTTTTGGGTGTTCTTTTTTGCATGAAAACTTTTGTTTTGGCATGCGGGCAAGCTTTTTTGAACGCTAGAGTGCTTTTTAGTTATCGAGCATGATTTTTATTTTCCAAACGTTCTTTTTTGGTTTTGTGTGTTCTTTTCGGCAAGTTAACTTTCTTTTTGGATTTTGGGCGTTGTTTCTGGCTTGCAAACTTTCTTTTTGACTTTCGTGCATTCTTTTGGCTTTTCGGCGTTGTTTTTAGCATGCAAACTTTCTTTTTGAAATGCGGGCAAGCTTTTTTGATAGCGAGATTTCTTTTTAGTTTCCAAATGTTCTTTTTGGCTTTTGGGCGTTCTTTTTTACATGAAAACTTTTATTTTGGTATGCGGGCATGCGGGCATGCTTTTTTGAACGCTAGAGTGCTTTTTAGTTCTCGAGCATGATTTTTAGTTTCCAAACGTTCTTTTTGGCTTTCGTCTGTTCTTTTCGGCAAGTTAACTTTCTTTTTGGCTTTTGGGCGTTGTTTCTGGCATGCAAATTTTCTTTTTGAAATGCGGGCATGCTTTTTTGAACGCGAAATTTCCTTTTAGCTCGCGAGCATGATTTTTAGTTTCCAAATGTTCTTTTTGGCTTTTGGGCTTTTGTTTTGGCATGCGGGCATTCTTTTTTGAACGCTAGAGTGCTTTATTGTTATCGATCATGATTTTTAGTTTCCAAACGTTCTTTTTTGGTTTCGTGTGTTCTTTTCGGCAAGTTAAATTTCTTTTTGGCTTTTGGGCGTTGTTTCTGGCTTGCAAACTTTCTTTTTGAATTGCGTGCATGTTTTTTTGAACGCGAGAGTGCTTTTTTGTTCTCAAGCATGATATTTAGTTTCCAAACATTCTTTTTGGCTTTCGTGCATTCTTTTGGCTTTTGGGCGTTGTTTCTGGCATGCAAACTTTCTTTTTGAAATGCGGGCATGGTTTTTTGAACGCGAGATTGCTTTTTAGTTCTCGAGCATGATTTTTTGTTTCCAAACGTTCTTTTTGGCTTTCGTGTGTTCTTTTTGGCAAGTAAATTTTCTTTTTGGCTTTTCGGCGTTGTTTCTAGCATGCAAACTTTCTTTTTGAAATGCGGGCATGCTTTTTTGAAAGCGAGATTTCTTTTTAGTTCTCGAGCATGATTTTTAGTTTCCAAATGTTCTTTTTGGCTTTTGGGCATTCTTTTTTGCATGAAAACTTTTATTTTGGCATGCGGGCATGCTTTTTTGAACGCTAGAGTGCTTTTTAGTTCTCGAGCATGATTTTTAGTTTCCAAACGTTCTTTTTTGGTTTCGTGTGTTCTTTTCGGCAAGTTAACTTTCTTTTTGGCTTTTGGGCGTTGTTTCTGGCTTGCAAACTTTCTTTTTGAAATGCGGGCATGTTTTTTTGAACGCGAGAGTGCTTTTTTGTTCTCAAGCATGATATTTAGTTTCCAAACATTCTTTTTGGCTTTCGTGCATTCTTTTGGCTTTTGGGCGTTGTTTCTGGCATGCAAACTTTCTTTTTGAAATGCGGGCATGGTTTTTTGAACGCGAGATTGCTTTTTAGTTCTCGAGCATGATTTTTTGTTTCCAAACGTTCTTTTTGGCTTTCGTGTGTTCTTTTTGGCAAGTAAACTTTCTTTTTGGCTTTTCGGCGTTGTTTCTAGCATGCAAACTTTCTTTTTGAAATGCGGGCATGCTTTTTTGAAAGCGAGATTTCTTTTTAGTTCTCGAGCATGATTTTTAGTTTCCAAATGTTCTTTTTGGCTTTTGGGCGTTCTTTTTTGCATGAAAACTTTTATTTTGGCATGCGGGCATGCTTTTTTGAACGCTAGAGTGCTTTTTAGTTCTCGAGCATTATTTTTAGTTTTCAAACGTTTTTTTTTGGTTTCGTGTGTTCTTTTCGGCAAGATAACTTTCTTTTTGGCTTTTGGGCGTTGTTTCTGGCATGCAAACTTTCTTTTTGAAATGCGGGCATTCTTTTTTGAACGCGAAATTTCCTTTTAGTTCTCGAGCAAGATTTTTAGTTTCCAAATGTTCTTTTTGGCTTTTGGGTGTTCTTTTTTGCATGAAAACTTTTGTTTTGGCATGCGGGCAAGCATTTTTGAACGCTAGAGTGCTTTTTAGTTATCGAGCATGATTTTTATTTTCCAAACGTTCTTTTTTGGTTTTGTGTGTTCTTTTCGGCAAGTTAACTTTCTTTTTGGATTTTGGGCGTTGTTTCTGGCTTGCAAACTTTCTTTTTGACTTTCGTGCATTCTTTTGGCTTCTCGGCGTTGTTTCTAGCATGCAAACTTTCTTTTTGAAATGCGGGCATGCTTTTTTGAAAGCGAGATTTCTTTTTAGTTTCCAAATGTTCTTTTTGGCTTTTGGGCGTTCTTTTTTGCATGAAAACTTTTATTTTGGCATGCGGGCATGCTTTTTTGAACGCTAGAGTGCTTTTTAGTTCTCGAGCATGATTTTTAGTTTCCAAACGTTCTTTTTTGGTTTCGTCTGTTCTTTTCGGCAAGTTAACTTTCTTTTTGGCTTTTGGGCGTTGTTTCTGGCATGCAAACTGTCTTTTTGAAATGCGGGCATGCTTTTTTGAACGCGAAATTTCCTTTTAGCTCGCGAGCATGATTTTTAGTTTCCAAATGTTCTTTTTGGCTTTTGGGCTTTTGTTTTGGCATGCGGGCATGCTTTTTTGAACGCTAGAGTGCTTTATTGTTCTCGATCATGATTTTTAGTTTCCAAACGTTCTTTTTTGGTTTCGTGTGTTCTTTTCGGCAAGTTAACTTTCTTTTTGGCTTTTGGGCGTTGTTTCTGGCTTGCAAACTTTCTTTTTGAAATGCGGGCATGTTTTTTTGAACGCGAGAGTGCTTTTTTGTTCTCAAGCATGATATTTAGTTTCCAAACATTCTTTTTGGCTTTCGTGCATTCTTTTGGCTTTTGGACGTTGTTTCTGGCATGCAAACTTTCTTTTTGAAATGCGGGCATGGTTTTTTGAACGCGAGATTGCTTTTTATTTCTCGAGCATGATTTTTTGTTTCCAAACATTCTTTTTGGCTTTCGTGTGTTCTTTTTGGCAAGCAAATTTTCTTTTTGGCTTTTCGACGTTGTTTCTAGCATGCAAACTTTCTTTTTGAAATGCGGGCATGCTTTTTTGAAAGCGAGATTTCTTTTTAGTTCTCGAGCATGATTTTTAGTTTCCAAATGTTCTTTTTGGCTTTTGGGCGTTCTTTTTTGCATGAAAACTTTTATTTTGGCATGCGGGCATGCTTTTTTGAACGCTAGAGTGCTTTTTAGTTCTCGAGCATGATTTTTAGTTTCCAAACGTTCTTTTTTGGTTTCGCGTGTTCTTTTCGGCAAGTTAACTTTCTTTTTGGCTTTTGGGCGTTGTTTATGGCTTGCAAACTTTCTTTTTGAAATGCGGGCATGTTTTTTTGAACGCGAGAGTGTTTTTTTGTTCTCAAGCATGATATTTAGTTTCCAAACATTCTTTTTGGCTTTCGTGCATTCTTTTGGCTTTTGGGCGTTATTTTTGGCATGCAAACTTTCTTTTTGAAAAGCGGGCAGGGTTTTTTGAACGCGAGATTGCTTTTTAGTTTTCGAGCATGATTTTTTGTTTCCAAACGTTCTTTTTGGCTTTCGTGTGTTCTTTTTTTCAAGTAAACTTTCTTTTTGGCTTTTCGGCGTTGTTCCTAGCATGCAAACTTTCTTTTTGAAATGCGGGCATGCTTTTTTGAAAGCGAGATTTCTTTTTAGTTCTCGAGCATGATTTTTAGTTTCCAAATGTTCTTTTTGGCTTTTGGGCGTTCTTTTTGCATGAAAACTTTTATTTTGGCATGCGGGCATGATTTTTTGAACGCTAGAGTGCTTTTTAGTTCTCGAGCATTATTTTTAGTTTCCAAACGTTCTTTTTTGGTTTCGTGTGTTCTTTTCGGCAAGATAACTTTCTTTTTGGCTTTTGGGCGTTGTTTCTGGCATGCAAACTTTCTTTTTGAAATGCGGGCATTCTTTTTTGAACGCGAAATTTCCTTTTAGTTCTCGAGCAAGATTTTTAGTTTCCAAATGTTCTTTTTGGCTTTTGGGTGTTCTTTTTTGCATGAAAACTTTTGTTTTGGCATGCGGGCAAGCTTTTTTGAACGCTAGAGTGCTTTTTAGTTATCGAGCATGATTTTTATTTTCCAAACGTTCTTTTTTGGTTTTGTGTGTTCTTTTCGGCAAGTTAACTTTCTTTTTGGCTTTTGGGCGTTGTTTCTGGCTTGCAAACTTTCTTTTTGAAATGCGGGCATGTTTTTTTGAACGCGAGAGTGCTTTTTTGTTCTCAAGCATGATATTTAGTTTCCAAACATTCTTTTTGGCTTTCGTGCATTCTTTTAGCTTTTGGGCGTTGTTTCTGGCATGCAAACTTTCTTTTTGAAATGCGGGCATGGTGTTTTGAACGCGAGATTGCTTTTTTGTTCTCGAGCATGATTTTTTGTTTCCAAACATTCTTTTTGGCTTTCGTGTGTTCTTTTTGGCAAGTAAACTTTCTTTTTGGCTTTTCGGCGTTGTTTCTAGCATGCAAACTTTCTTTTTGAAATGCGGGCATGCTTTTTTGAAAGCGAGATTTCTTTTTAGTTCTCGAGCATGATTTTTAGTTTCCAAATGTTCTTTTTGGCTTTTGGGCGTTCTTTTTTGCATGAAAACTTTTATTTTGGCATGCGGGCATGCTTTTTTGAACGCTAGAGTGCTTTTTAGTTCTCGAGCATGATTTTTAGTTTCCAAACGTTCTTTTTTGGTTTCGTGTGTTCTTTTTGGCTTTTGGGCGTTGTTTCTGGCACGTAAACTGTCTTTTTGAAATGCGGGCATTCTTTTTTGAACGCGAAATTTCCTTTTAGTTCTCGAGCATGATTTTTAGTTTCCAAATGTTCTTTTTGGCTTTTGGGTGTTCTTTTTTGCATGAAAACTTTTATTTTGGCATGCGCGCATGCTTTTTTGAACGCTAGAGTGCTTTTTAGTTCTCGAGCATGATTTTTAGTTTCCAAACGTTCTTTTTTGGTTTTGTGTGTTCTTTTCGGCAAGTTAACTTTCTTTTTGGCTTTTGGGCGTTGTTTCTGGCTTGCAAACTTTCTTTTTGACTTTCGTGCATTCTTTTGGCTTCTCGGCGTTGTTTCTAGCATGCAAACTTTCTTTTTGAAATGCGGGCATGCTTTTTTGAAAGCGAGATTTCTTTTAGTTTCCAAATGTTCTTTTTGGCTTTTGGGCGTTCTTTTTTGCATGAAAACTTTTATTTTGGCATGCGGGCATGCTTTTTTGAACGCTAGAGTGCTTTTTAGTTCTCGAGCATGATTTTTAGTTTCCAAACGTTCTTTTTTGGTTTCGTGTGTTCTTTTCGGCAAGTTAACTTTCTTTTTGGCTTTTGGGCGTTGTTTCTGGCATGCAAACTTTCTTTTTGAAATGCGGGCATGCTTTTTTGAACGCGAAATTTCCTTTTAGTTCTCGAGCATGATTTTTAGTTTCCAAATGTTCTTTTTGGCTTTTGGGCTTTTGTTTTGGCATGCGGGCATTCTTTTTTGAACGCTAGAGTGCTTTATTGTTCTCGATCATGATTTTTAGTTTCCAAACGTTCTTTTTTGGTTTCGTGTGTTCTTTTCGGCAAGTTAAATTTCTTTTTGGCTTTTGGGCGTTGTTTCTGGCTTGCAACCTTTCTTTTTGAATTGCGTGCATGTTTTTTTGAACGCGAGAGTGCTTTTTTGTTCTCAAGCATGATATTTAGTTTCCAAACATTCTTTTTGGCTTTCGTGCATTCTTTTGGCTTTTGGACGTTGTTTCTGGCATGCAAACTTTCTTTTTGAAATGCGGGCATGGTTTTTTGAACGCGAGATTGCTTTTTAGTTCTCGAGCATGATTTTTTGTTTCCAAACGTTCTTTTTGGCTTTCGTGTGTTCTTTTTGGCAAGTAAATTTTCTTTTTGGCTTTTCGGCGTTGTTTCTAGCATGCAAACTTTCTTTTTGAAATGCGGGCATGCTTTTTTGAAAGCGAGATTTCTTTTTAGTTCTCGAGCATGATTTTTAGTTTCCAAATGTTCTTTTTGGCTTTTGGGCGTTCTTTTTTGCATGAAAACTTTTATTTTGGCATGCGGGCATGCTTTTTTGAACGCTAGAGTGCTTTTTAGTTCTCGAGCATGATTTTTAGTTTCCAAACGTTCTTTTTTGGTTTCGTGTGTTCTTTTCGGCAAGTTAACTTTCTTTTTGGCTTTTGGGCGTTGTTTCTGGCTTGCAAACTTTCTTTTTGAAATGCGGGCATGTTTTTTTGAACGCGAGAGTGTTTTTTTGTTCTCAAGCATGATATTTAGTTTCCAAACATTCTTTTTGGCTTTCGTGCATTCTTTTGGCTTTTGGGCGTTGTTTCTGGCATGCAAACTTTCTTTTTGAAATGCGGGCATGGTTTTTTGAACGCGAGATTGCTTTTTAGTTCTCGAGCATGATTTTTTGTTTCCAAACGTTCTTTTTGGCTTTCGTGTGTTCTTTTTTTCAAGTAAACTTTCTTTTTGGCTTTTCGGCGTTGTTCCTAGCATGCAAACTTTCTTTTTGAAATGCGGGCATGCTTTTTTGAAAGCGAGATTTCTTTTTAGTTCTCGAGCATGATTTTTAGTTTCCAAATGTTCTTTTTGGCTCTTGGGCGTTCTTTTTTGCATGAAAACTTTTATTTTGGCATGCGGGCATGCTTTTTTGAACGCTAGAGTGCTTTTTAGTTCTCGAGCATGATTTTTAGTTTCCAAACGTTTTTTTTTGGTTTCGTGTGTTCTTTTCGGCAAGTTAACCTTCTTTTTGGCTTTTGGGCGTTGTTTCTGGCATGCAAACTGTCTTTTTGAAATGCGGGCATTCTTTTTTGAACGCGAAATTTCCTTTTAGTTCTCGAGCATGATTTTTAGTTTCCAAATGTTCTTTTTGGCTTTTGGGTGTTCTTTTTTGCATGAAAACTTTTATTTTGGCATGCGGGCATGCTTTTTTGAACGCTAGAGTGCTTTTTAGTTCTCGAGCATGATTTTTAGTTTCCAAACGTTCTTTTTTGGTTTTGTGTGTTCTTTTCGGCAAGTTAACTTTCTTTTTGGCTTTTGGGCGTTGTTTCTGGCTTGCAAACTTTCTTTTTGAAATGCGGGGATGTTTTTTTGAACGCGAGAGTGCTTTTTTGTTCTCAAGCATGATATTTAGTTTCCAAACATTCTTTTTGGCTTTCGTGCATTCTTTTAGCTTTTGGGCGTTGTTTCTGGCATGCAAACTTTCTTTTTGAAATGCGGGCATGGTGTTTTGAACGCGAGATTGCTTTGTGGTTCTCGAGCATGATTTTTTGTTTCCAAACATTCTTTTTGGCTTTCGTGTGTTCTTTTTGGCAAGCAAATTTTCTTTTTGGCTTTTCGACGTTGTTTCTAGCATGCAAACTTTCTTTTTGAAATGCGGGCATGCTTTTTTGAAAGCGAGATTTCTTTTTAGTTCTCGAGCATGATTTTTAGTTTCCAAACGTTCTTTTTGGCTTTTGGGCGTTCTTTTTTGCATGAAAACTTTTATTTTGGCATGCGGGCATGCTTTTTTGAACGCTAGAGTGCTTTTTAGTTCTCGAGCATGATTTTTAGTTTCCAAACGTTCTTTTTTGGTTTCGCGTGTTCTTTTCGGCAAGTTAACTTTCTTTTTGGCTTTTGGGCGTTGTTTCTGGCATGCAAACTTTCTTTTTGAAATGCGGGCATTCTTTTTTGAACGCGAAATTTCCTTTTAGTTCTCGAGCATGATTTTTAGTTTCCAAATGTTCTTTTTGGCTTTTGGGTGTTCTTTTTTGCATGAAAACTTTTGTTTTGGCATGCGGGCAAGCTTTTTTGAACGCTAGAGTGCTTTTTAGTTATCGAGCATGATTTTTATTTTCCAAACGTTCTTTTTTGGTTTTGTGTGTTCTTTTCGGCAAGTTAACTTTCTTTTTGGATTTTGGGCGTTGTTTCTGGCTTGCAAACTTTCTTTTTGACTTTCGTGCATTCTTTTGGCTTCTCGGCGTTGTTTCTAGCATGCAAACTTTCTTTTTGAAATGCGGGCATGCTTTTTTGAAAGCGAGATTTCTTTTTAGTTTCCAAATGTTCTTTTCGGCTTTTGGGCGTTCTTTTTTGCATGAAAACTTTTGTTTTGGCATGCGGGCATGCTTTTTTGAACGCTAGAGTGCTTTATAGTTCTCGATCATGATTTTTAGTTTCCAAACGTTCTTTTTTGGTTTCGTGTGTTCTTTTCGGCAAGTTAACTTTCTTTTTGGCTTTTGGGCGTTGTTTCTGGCATGCAAACTTTCTTTTTGAAATGCGGGCATGCTTTTTTGAACGCGAAATTTCCTTTTAGCTCGCGAGCATGATTTTTAGTTTCCAAATGTTCTTTTTGGCTTTTGGACTTTTGTTTTGGCATGCGGGCATGCTTTTTTGAACGCTAGAGTGCTTTATAGTTCTCGATCATGATTTTTAGTTTCCAAACGTTCTTTTTTGGTTTCGTGTGTTCTTTTCGGCAAGTTAACTTTCTTTTTGGCTTTTCGGCGTTGTTTCTGGCTTGCAAACTTTCTTTTTGAATTGCGTGCATGTTTTTTTGAACGCGAGAGTGCTTTTTTGTTCTCAAGCATGATATTTAGTTTCCAAACATTCTTTTTGGCTTTCGTGCATTCTTTTGGCTTTTGGGCGTTGTTTCTGGCATGCAAACTTTCTTTTTGAAATGCGGGCATGGTTTTTTGAACGCGAGATTGCTTTTTAGTTCTCGAGCATGATTTTTTGTTTCCAAACGTTCTTTTTGGCTTTCGTGTGTTCTTTTTGGCAAGTAAACTTTCTTTTTGGCTTTTCGGCGTTGTTTCTAGCATGCAAACTTTCTTTTTGAAATGCGGGCATGCTTTTTTGAAAGCGAGATTTCTTTTTAGTTCTCGAGCATGATTTTTAGTTTCCAAATGTTCTTTTTGGCTTTTGGGCGTTCTTTTTTGCATGAAAACTTTTATTTTGGCATGCGGGCATGCTTTTTTGAACGCTAGAGTGCTTTTTAGTTCTCGAGCATGATTTTTAGTTTCCAAACGTTCTTTTTTGGTTTCGTGTGTTCTTTTCGGCAAGTTAACTTTCTTTTTGGCTTTTGGGCGTTGTTTCTGGCTTGCAAACTTTCTTTTTGAAATGCGGGCATGTTTTTTTGAACGCGAGAGTGTTTTTTTGTTCTCAAGCATGATATTTAGTTTCCAAACATTCTTTTTGGCTTTCGTGCATTCTTTTGGCTTTTGGGCGTTGTTTTTGGCATGCAAACTTTCTTTTTGAAAAGCGGGCAGGGTTTTTTGAACGCGAGATTGCTTTTTAGTTCTCGAGCATGATTTTTTGTTTCCAAACGTTCTTTTTGGCTTTCGTGTGTTCTTTTTGGCAAGTAAACTTTCTTTTTGGCTTTTCGGCGTTGTTTCTAGCATGCAAACTTTCTTTTTGAAATGCGGGCATGCTTTTTTGAAAGCGAGATTTCTTTTTAGTTCTCGAGCATGATTTTTAGTTTCCAAATGTTCTTTTTGGCTTTTGGGCGTTCTTTTTTGCATGAAAACTTTTATTTTGGCATGCGGGCATGCTTTTTTGAACGCTTGAGTGCTTTTTAGTTCTCGAGCATGATTTTTACTTTCCAAACTTTTTTTTGGTTTCGTGTGTTCTTTTCGGCAAGATAACTTTCTTTTTGGCTTTTGGGCGTTGTTTCTGGCATGCAAACTTTCTTTTTGAAATGCGGGCATTCTTTTTTGAACGCGAAATTTCCTTTTAGTTCTCGAGCAAGATTTTTAGTTTCCAAATGTTCTTTTTGGCTTTTGGGTGTTCTTTTTTGCATGAAAACTTTTGTTTTGGCATGCGGGCAAGCTTTTTTGAACGCTAGAGTGCTTTTTAGTTCTCGAGCATGATTTTTTTTTCCAAACGTTCTTTTTGGTTTTGTGTGTTCTTTTCGGCAAGTTAACTTTCTTTTTGGCTTTTGGGCGTTGTTTCTGGCTTGCAAACTTTCTTTTTGAAATGCGGGGATGTTTTTTTGAACGCGAGAGTGCTTTTTTGTTCTCAAGCATGATATTTAGTTTCCAAACATTCTTTTTGGCTTTCGTGCATTCTTTTAGCTTTTGGGCGTTGTTTCTGGCATGCAAACTTTCTTTTTGAAATGCGGGCATGGTGTTTTGAACGCGAGATTGCTTTGTGGTTCTCGAGCATGATTTTTTGTTTCCAAACGTTCTTTTTGGCTTTCGTGTGTTCTTTTTGGCATGTAAACTTTCTTTTTGGCTTTTCGGCGTTGTTTCTAGCTTGCAAACTTTCTTTTTGAAATGCGGGCATGCTTTTTTGAAAGCGAGATTTCTTTTTATTCTCGACCATGATTTTTAGTTTCCAAACATTCTTTTTGGCTTTCGTGCATTCGTTTTTGCATGAAAACTTTTATTTTGGCATGCGGGCATGCTTTTTTGAACGCTAGAGTGCTTTTTAGTTCTCGAGCATGATTTTTACTTTCCAAACGTTCTTTTTTGGTTTCGTGTGTTCTTTTCGGCAAGATAACTTTCTTTTTGGCTTTTGGGCGTTGTTTCTGGCATGCAAACTTTCTTTTTGAAATGCGGGCATGGTTTTTTGAACGCGAAATTTCCTTTTAGTTCTCGAGCATGATTTTTAGTTTCCAAATGTTCTTTTTGGCTTTTGGGCGTTCTTTTTTGCATGAAAACTTTTATTTTGGCATGCGGGCATGCTTTTTTGAACGCTAGAGTGCTTTATAGTTCTCGATCATGATTTTTAGTTTCCAAACGTTCTTTTTTGGTTTCGTGTGTTCTTTTCGGCAAGTTAACTTTCTTTTTGGCTTTTCGGCGTTGTTTCTGACATGCAAATTGTCTTTTTGAAATGCGGGCATGCTTTTTTGAACGTGAAATTTCCTTTTAGTTCTCGAGCATGATTTTTAGTTTCCAAATGTTCTTTTTGGATTTTGGGCGTTCTTTTTTGCATGAAAACTTTTGTTTTGGCATGCGGGCATGCTTTTTTGAACGCTAGAGTGCTTTTTAGTTCTCGAGCATGATTTTTAGTTTCCAAACGTTCTTTTTTGGTTTCGTGTGTTCTTTTCGGCAAGTTAACTTTCTTTTTGGCTTTTGGGCGTTGTTTCTGGCTTGCAAACTTTCTTTTTGAAATGCGGGCATGTGTTTTTGAACGCGAGAGTGCTTTTTTGTTCTCAAGCATGATATTTAGTTTCCAAACATTCTTTTTGGCTTTCGTGCATTCTTTTGGCTTTTGGGCGTTGTTTCTGGCATACAAACTTTCTTTTTGAAAAGCGGGCAGGGTTTTTTGAACGCGAGATTGCTTTTTAGTTTTCGAGCATGATTTTTTGTTTCCAAACGTTCTTTTTGGCTTTCGTGTGTTCTTTTTTTCAAGCAAACTTTCTTTTTGAAATGTGGGCATGCTTTTTTGAAAGCGAGATTTCTTTTTAGTTCTCGAGCAAGATTTTTAGTTTCCAAATGTTCTTTTTGGCTCTTGGGCGTTCTTTTTTGCATGAAAACTTTTATTTTGGCATGCGGGCATGCTTTTTTGAACGCTAGAGTGCTTTTTAGTTTTCGAGCATTATTTTTAGTTTCCAAACGTTCTTTTTTGGTTTCGTGTGTTCTTCTCGGCAAGATAACTTTATTTTTGGCTTTTGGGCGTTGTTTCTGGCATGCAAACTTTCTTTTTGAAATGCGGGGATGTTTTTTTGAACGCGAGAGTGCTTTTTTGTTCTCAAGCATGATATTTAGTTTCCAAACATTCTTTTTGGCTTTCGTGCATTCTTTTAGCTTTTGGGCGTTGTTTCTGGCATGCAAACTTTCTTTTTGAAATGCGGGCATGGTGTTTTGAACGCGAGATTGCTTTGTGGTTCTCGAGCATGATTTTTTGTTTCCAAACGTTCTTTTTCGCTTTCGTGTGTTCTTTTTGGCATGTAAACTTTCTTTTTGGCTTTTCGGCGTTGTTTCTGACATGCAAATTGTCTTTTTGAAATGCGGGCATGCTTTTTTGAAAGTGAAATTTCCTTTTAGTTCTCGAGCATGATTTTTAGTTTCCAAATGTTCTTTTTGGCTTTTGGGTGTTCTTTTTTGCATGAAAACTTTTGTTTTGGCATGCGGGCAAGCTTTTTTGAACGCTAGAGTGCTCTTTAGTTATCGAGCATGATTTTTATTTTCCAAACGTTCTTTTTTGGTTTTGTGTGTTCTTTTCGGCAAGTTAACTTTCTTTTTGGCTTTTGGGCGTTGTTTCTGGCTTGCAAACTTTCTTTTTGAAATGCGGGGATGTTTTTTTGAACGCGAGAGTGCTTTTTTGTTCTCAAGCATGATATTTAGTTTCCAAACATTCTTTTTGGCTTTCGTGCATTCTTTTAGCTTTTGGGCGTTGTTTCTGGCATGCAAACTTTCTTTTTGAAATGCGGGCATGGTGTTTTGAACGCGAGATTGCTTTGTGGTTCTCGAGCATGATTTTTTGTTTCCAAACGTTCTTTTTGGCTTTCGTGTGTTCTTTTTGGCATGTAAACTTTCTTTTTGGCTTTTCGGCGTTGTTTCTGACATGCAAATTGTCTTTTTGAAATGCGGGCATGCTTTTTTGAAAGTGAAATTTCCTTTTAGTTCTCGAGCATGATTTTTAGTTTCCAAATGTTCTTTTTGGATTTTGGGCGTTCTTTTTTGCATGAAAACTTTTATTTTGGCATGCGGACATGCTTTTTTGAACGCTAGAGTGCTTTTTAGTTCTCGAGCATGATTTTTACTTTCCAAACGTTCTTTTTTGGTTTCGTGTGTTCTTTTCGGCAAGATAACTTTCTTTTTGGCTTTTGGGCGTTGTTTCTGGCATGCAAACTTTCTTTTTGAAATGCGGGCATGGTTTTTTGAACGCGAAATTTCCTTTTAGTTCTCGAGCATGATTTTTAGTTTCCAAATGTTCTTTTTGGCTTTTGGGCGTTCTTTTTTGCATGAAAACTTTTATTTTGGCATGCGGGCATGCTTTTTTGAATGCTAGAGTGCTTTATAGTTCTCGATCATGATTTTTAGTTTCCAAACGTTCTTTTTTGGTTTCGTGTGTTCTTTTCGGCAAGTTAACTTTCTTTTTGGCTTTTCGGCGTTGTTTCTGACATGCAAATTGTCTTTTTGAAATGCGGGCATGCTTTTTTGAAAGTGAAATTTCCTTTTAGTTCTCGAGCATGATTTTTAGTTTCCAAATGTTCTTTTTGGATTTTGGGCGTTCTTTTTTGCATGAAAACTTTTGTTTTGGCATGCGGGCATGCTTTTTTGAACGCTAGAGTGCTTTTTAGTTCTCGAGCATGATTTTTAGTTTCCAAACGTTCTTTTTTGATTTCGTGTGTTCTTTTCGGCAAGTTAACTTTCTTTTTGGCTTTTGGGCGTTGTTTCTGGCTTGCAAACTTTCTTTTTGAAATGCGGGCATGTTTTTTTGAACGCGAGAGTGCGTTTTTGTTCTCAAGCATGATATTTAGTTTCCAAACATTCTTTTTGGCTTTCGTGCATTCTTTTGGCTTTTGGGCGTTGTTTCTGGCATACAAACTTTCTTTTTGAAAAGCGGGCAGGGTTTTTTGAACGTGAGATTGCTTTTTAGTTTTCGAGCATGATTTTTTGTTTCCAAACGTTCTTTTTGGCTTTCGTGTGTTCTTTTTTTCAAGCAAACTTTCTTTTTGAAATGTGGGCATGCTTTTTTGAAAGCGAGATTTCTTTTTAGTTCTCGAGCAAGATTTTTAGTTTCCAAATGTTCTTTTTGGCTCTTGGGCGTTCTTTTTTGCATGAAAACTTTTATTTTGGCATGCGGGCATGCTTTTTTGAACGCTAGAGTGCTTTTTAGTTTTCGAGCATTATTTTTAGTTTCCAAACGTTCTTTTTTGGTTTCGTGTGTTCTTCTCGGCAAGATAACTTTATTTTTGGCTTTTGGGCGTTGTTTCTGGCATGCAAACTTTCTTTTTGAAATGCGGGCATGCTTTTTTGAAAGCGAGATTTCTTTTTAGTTCTCGAGCAAGATTTTTAGTTTCCAAATGTTCTTTTTGGCTCTTGGGCGTTCTTTTTTGCATGAAAACTTTTATTTTGGCATGCGGGCATGCATTTTTGAACGCTAGAGTGCTTTTTAGTTCTCGAGCATTATATTTATTTTCCAAACGTTCTTTTTTGGTTTCGTGTGTTCTTTTCGACAAGATAACTTTCTTTTTGGCTTTTGGGCGTTGTTTCTGGCATGCAAACTTTCTTTTTGAAATGCGGGCATGCTTTTTTGAAAGCGAGATTTCTTTTTAGTTCTCGAGCAAGATTTTTAGTTTCCAAATATTCTTTTTGGCTCTTGGGCGTTCTTTTTTGCATGAAAACTTTTATTTTGGCATGCGGGCATGCTTTTTTGAACGCTAGAGTGCTTTTTAGTTCTCGAGCATTATTTTTAGTTTCCAAACGTTCTTTTTTGGTTTCGTGTGTTCTTTTCGGCAAGATAACGTTCTTTTTGGCTTTTGGGAGTTGTTTCTGGTATGCAAACTTTCTTTTTGAAATGCGGGCATGCTTTTTTGAACGCGAAATTTCCGGCAAGTTAACTTTCTTTTCGGCAAGTTAACTTTCTTTTCGGCTTTTGGGCGTTGTTTCTGGCTTGCAAACTTTCTTTCTGAAATGCGGGCATGTTTTTTTGAACGCGAGAGTGCTTTTTTGTTCTCAAGCATGATATTTAGTTTCCAAACATTCTTTTTGGCTTTCGTGCATTCTTTTGGCTTTTGGGCGTTGTTTCTGGCATGCAAACTTTCTTTTTGAAATGCGGGCATGGCTTTTTGAACGCGAGATTGCTTTTTAGTTTTCGAGCATGATTTTTTGTTTCCAAACGTTCTTTTTGGCTTTCGTGTGTTCTTTTTTTCAAGTAAACTTTCTTTTTGGCTTTTCGGCATTGTTCTTAGCATGCAAACTTTCTTTTTGAAATGCAGGCATGCTTTTTTGAAAGCGAGATTTCTTTTTAGTTCTCGAGCATGATTTTTAGTTTCCAAATGTTCTTTTTGGCTTTTGAGCGTTCGTTTTTGCATGAAAACTTTTATTTTGGCATGCGGGCATGCTTTTTTGAACGCTAGAGTGCTTTTTAGTTCTCGAGCATTATTTGTAGTTTCCAAACGTTCTTTTTTGGTTTCGTGTGTTCTTTTCGGCAAGATAACTTTCTTTTTGGCTTTTGGGCGTTGTTTCTGGCATGCAAACTTTCTTTTGGAAATGCGGGCATGCTTTTTTGAATGCGAGAGTGCTTTTTTGTTCTCAAGCATGATATTTAGTTTCCAAACATTCTTTTTGGCTTTCGTGCATTCTTTTGGCTTTTGGGCGTTGTTTCTGGCATGCAAACTTTCTTTTTGAAATGCGGGCATGGTTTTTTGAACGCGAGATTGCTTTTTATTTCTCGAGCATGATTTTTTGTTTCCAAACGTTCTTTTTGGCTTTCGTGTGTTCTTTTTGGCAAGTAAACTTTCTTTTTGGCTTTTCGGCGTTGTTTCTAGCATGCAAACTTTCTTTTTGAAATGCGGGCATGCTTTTTTGAAAGCGAGATTTCTTTTTAGTTCTCGAGCATGATTTTTAGATTCCAAATGTTCTTTTTGGCTTTTGGGCGTTCTTGTTTGCATGAAAACTTTTATTTTGGCATGCGGGCATGCTTTTTTGAACGCTAGAGTGCTTTTTAGTTCTCGAGCATGATTTTTAGTTTCCAAACGTTCTTTTTTGGTTTCGTGTGTTCTTTTCAGCAAGTTAACTTTCTTTTCGGCAAGTTAACTTTCTTTTTGGCTTTTGGACGTTGTTTCTGGCTTGGAAACTTTCTTTTTGAAATGCGGGCATGTTTTTTTGAACGCGAGAGTGCTTTTTTGTTCTCAAGCATGATATTTAGTTTCCAAACATTCTTTTTGGCTTTCGTGCATTCTTTTGGCTTTTGGGCGTTGTTTCTGGCATGCAAACTTTCTTTTTGAAATGCGGGCATGGTTTTTTGAACGCGAGATTGCTTTTTAGTTTTCGAGCATAATTGTTTGTTTCCAAACGTTCTTTTTGGCTTTCGTGTGTTCTTTTTTTCAAGTAAACTTTCTTTTTGGCTTTTCGGCGTTGTTCTTAGCATGCAAACTTTCTTTTTGAAATGCGGGCATGCTTTTTTGAAAGCGAGATTTCTTTTTAATTCTCGAGCATGATTTTTAGTTTCCAAATGTTCTTTTTGGCTCTTGGGCGTTCTTTTTTGCATGAAAACTTTTATTTTGGCATGCGGGCATGCTTTTTTGAACGCTAGAGTGCTTTTTAGTTCTCGAGCATTATTTTTAGTTTCCAAACGTTCCTTTTTGGTTTCGTGTGTTCTTTTCGGCAATATAACTTTCTTTTTGGCTTTTGGGCGTTGTTTCTGGCATGCAAACTTTCTTTTTGAAATGCGGGCATACTTTTTTGAAAGCGAGATTTCTTTTTAGTTCTCGAGCAGGATTTTTAGTTTCCAAATGTTCTTTTTGGCTCTTGGGCGTTCTTTTTTGCATGAAAACTTTTATTTTGGCATGCGGGCATGCTTTTTTGAACGCTAGAGTGCTTTTTAGTTCTCGAGCATTATTTTTAGTTTCCAAACGTTCTTTTTTGGTTTCGTGTGTTCTTTTTCGGCAAGATACTTTCTTTTTGGCTTTTGGGCGTTTGTTTTGGCATGCAAACTTTCTTTTTGAAATGCGGGCATGCTTTTTTGAACGCGAAATTCCTTTTAGTTTCTCGAGCATGATTTTTAGTTTCCAAATGTTTCTTTTTGGCTTTTGGGTGTTCTTTTTTGCATGAAAACTTTTGTTTTTGCAGCGGGCATGCTTTTTTGAACGCTAGAGTGCTTTTTAGTTATCGAGCATGATTTTTATTTTCCAAACGTTCTTTTTTGGTTTTGTGTGTTCTTTTCGGCAAGTTAACTTTCTTTTTGGCTTTTGGGCGTTGTTTCTGGCTTGCAAACTTTCTTTTTGAAATGCGGGCATGTTTTTTTGAACGCGAGAGTGCTTTTTTGTTCTCAAGCATGATATTTAGTTTCCAAACATTCTTTTTGGCTTTCGTGCATTCTTTTGGCTTTTGGGCGTTGTTTCTGGCATGCAAACTTTCTTTTTGAAATGCGGGCATGGTTTTTTGAACGCGAGATTGCTTTTTAGTTTTCGAGCATGATTTTTTGTTTCCAAACGTTCTTTTTGGTTTTCGTGTGTTCTTTTTGGCAAGTAAACTTTCTTTTTGGCTTTTCGGCGTTGTTTCTAGCATGCAAACTTTCTTTTTGAAATGCGGGCATGCTTTTTTGAAAGCGAGATTTCTTTTTAGTTCTCGAGCATGATTTTTAGTTTCCAAATGTTCTTTTTGGCTCTTGGGCGTTCTTTTTTGCATGAAAACTTTTATTTTGGCATGCGGGCATGCTTTTTTGAACGCTAGAGTGCTTTTTAATTCTCGAGCATGATTTTTAGTTTCCAAACGTTCTTTTTTGGTTTCGTGTGTTCTTTTTTTTTTTGGGTAAATAAATAGTATCATAGAAAAAAGGAAAGAATGTACAAATTCAAGGGGCATACCCCAGGAAGAAAGAGACAAGAGCCGAAAGGCCCAAAAAACAAGCACAACAAAGCTCAAACAAGAGCTAAACAAAGGCTACACCAAAGCACAACCAAACACAAAAGCCAAAAGCAAACAAGCAGGCCTACAACACATTGGATTATCTAGAGTTGATGTTCCAATTCAATGCTAGAAGAGGCCAATCCTTCAAGTTGATAGAGGAGAGCTGGCAACGGATAATGTCAATAATGGACCGGGCAACCTCAGCATTAAGCTTTCGAGAGCTTTTAAAAATGCGACAATTTCTTTCTCTCCAAATAAAATAGACAGCCACCGCTAGACATAGCTTTTTAGTCACCGTGGAGGGAGAGTTCCCCTTCCAATGAATGGACACCCCAATCTATAAAATCATACCAGCTGAGACCAATCCAAGACAACCACATTTATTCAAAGTTTGTGTCCATATGGCTTTGCTATACGACACTCAAAGAAAAGGTGAGCATGAGTCTCGGCTTGAGAGTTGCAAAGGACACATGTAGCAACAACTTGAGGGTCATAGCGCTGAACACGATCCAAGGTAGAAAGCCTACCTTTAATAGCCAACCAAAGGACAAAACCCATTCTCGGAATATTCTGAGGAAACCACACACATTTCATACCAAGAAACAAGAGTGAGGGTTCTAAGAGACTCCATAGTAGAAGCAGCTGAATAAATGCCATTTGAAGAAGGAAGCCACTGAATACTATCATCCAAATTAGAGTTTGGGTTGTAAGAAGGCATACGGCTCCTTATTTCAGCAAGATCAATGGACATAGCAACAGGCCATTTCCAATTATCACCTATAACAATGGCATTAACCTTAGCATTGATAGAGAGGCCAGAGTCATAAATTACACGGGAGCTCCATTTCGAACGAATAGGGCCATCCGGGTGCCAATTATCAAACCATAGGGAAGTTTTCAAGCCACTACCAATGATGTGCTGAATTAAAGGACAAACGAAAGGCCTAAGATGAAGAAGCTTTCTCCAATTCCATGAACAGGTATGCGGAGCTTTCACCTCCCACAAATTAGTACCTTTGGGCGTTGTTTCTGGCATGCAAGCTTTCTTTTTGAAATACGGGCATGCTTTTTTGAAAGCGAGATTACTTTTTAGTTCTCGAGCATGATTTTTAGTTTCCAAATGTTTTTTTTTAATTTGGGCGTTCTTTTTTGCATGAAAACTTTTATGTTGGCATGCGGGCATGCTTTTTTGAACGCTAGAGTGCTTTTTAGTTCTCGAGCATGATTTTTAGTTTCCAAACGTTCTTTTTGGCTTTCGTGTGTTCTTTTCGGCAAGTTAACTTTCTTTTTGGCTTTTGGGCGTTGTTTCTGGCATGCAAACTTTCTTTTTGAAATGCGCGCATGCTTTTTTGAACGCGAGAGTGCTTTTTTATTCTCGAGCATGATATTTAGTTTCCAAACGTTCTTTTTGGCTTTCGTGCATTCTTTTGGCTTTTGGGCGTTGTTTCTGGCATGCAAACTTTCATTTTGAAATGCGGGCATGGTTTTTTGAACGTGAGATTGCTTTTTAGTTCTCGAGCATGATTTTTTGTTTCCAAACGTTCTTTTTAGCTTTCGTGCATTCTTTTGGCTTTTGGGCGTTGTTTCTGGCATGCAAACTGTCTTTTTGAAATGCAGGCACGCTTTTTTGAACGCGAAATTCCCTTTTAGTTATCGAGCATGATTTTTAGTTTCCAAATGTTCTTTTTGGCTTTCGTGCATTCTTTTGGCTTTTGGGCGTTGTTTTTGGCAAGCAAACTGTCTTTTTGAAATGCAGGCATGCTTTTTTGAACGCGAAATTCCCTTTTAGTTCTCGAGCATGATTTTTAGTTTCCAAACGTTATTTTGGCTTTTGGGCGTTCTTTTTTGCATGAAAACTTTTATTTTGGCATTCGGGCATACTTTTTTGAACGCTAGAGTGCTTTTTAGTTCTCGAGCATGATTTTTAGTTTCCAAACATTCTTTTTTGGTTTCGTGTGTTCTTTTCGGCAAGATAACTTTCTTTTTGGCTTTTGGGCGTTCTTTCTGGCATGCAAACTTTCTTTTTGAAATACGGGCATGCTTTTTTGAAAGCGAGATTTCTTTTTAGTTCTCGAGCATGATTTTTAGTTTCCAAATGTTCTTTTTGGCTTTTGGGCGTTCTTTTTTGCATGAAAACTTTTATGTTGGCATGCGGGCATGCTTTTTTGAGAGCTAGAGTGATTTTTAGTTCTCGAGCATGATTTTTAGTTTCCAAACGTTCTTTTTTGGTTTCGTGTGTTCTTTTCGGCAAGTTAACTTTCTTTTTGGCTTTTGGGCGTTGTTTCTGGCATGCAAACTTTCTTTTTGAAATGCGCGCATGCTTTCTTGAACGCGAGAGTGCTTTTTTATTCTCGAGGATGATATTTAGTTTCCAAACGTTCTTTTTGGCTTTCGTGCATTCTTTTGGCTTTTGGGCGTTGTTTCTGGCATGCAAGCTTTCTTTTTGAAATACGGGCATGCTTTTTTGAAAGCGAGATTACTTTTTAGTTCTCGAGCATGATTTTTAGTTTCCAAATGTTTTTTTTTAATTTGGGCGTTCTTTTTTGCATGAAAACTTTTATGTTGGCATGCGGGCATGCTTTTTTGAACGCTAGAGTGCTTTTTAGTTCTCGAGCATGATTTTTAGTTTCCAAACGTTCTTTTTTGGTTTCGTGTGTTCTTTTCGGCAAGTTAACTTTCTTTTTGGCTTTTGGGCGTTGTTTATGGCATGCAAACTTTCTTTTTGAAATGCGCGCATGCTTTTTTGAACGCGAGAGTGCTTTTTTATTCTCTCGAGATGATATTTAGTTTCCAAACGTTCTTTTTGGCTTTCGTGCATTCTTTTTGGCTTTTGGGCGTTGTTTCTGGCATGCAAACTTTCATTTTGAAATGCGGGCATGGTTTTTTGAACGCGAGATTGCTTTTTAGTTCTCGAGCATGATTTTTAGTTTCCAAACGTTCTTTTTGGCTTTCGTGCATTCTTTTGGCTTTTGGGCGTTGTTTCTGGCATGCAAACTGTCTTTTTGAAATGTAGGCATGCTTTTTTGAACGCGAAATTCCCTTTTAGTTATCGAGCATGATTTTTAGTTTCCAAATGTTCTTTTTGGCTTTTGGGCGTTCTTTTTTGCATGAAAACTTTTATGTTGGCATGCGGGCATGCTTTTTTGAACGCTAGAGTGCTTTTTAGCGCTCGAGCATGATTTTTAGGTTCCAAACGTTTTTTTTTGGTTTCGTGTGTTCTTTTCGGCAAGTTAACTTTCTTTTTCGCTTTGGGCGTTGTTTCTGGAATGCAAACTTCTATTTGAAAACGGGCATGCTTTTTTGAAAGCGAGATTTCTTTTTAGTTCTCGAGCATGATTTTTAGTTTCCAAATGTTCTTTTTGGCTTTTGGCTTTTTTTTTTGCATGAAAACTTTATGTTGGCATGCGGGCATGCTTTTTTTTTGAACGCAAGAGTGCTTTTTAGTTCTCGAGCATGATTTTTAGTTTCCAAACGTTCTTTTTTGGGTTCGTGTGTTCTTTTCGGCAAGTTAACTTTCTTTTGGCTTTTGGCTTTGTTTCTTGGCATGCAAACTTTCTTTTGAAATGCGAGCATGCTTCTTGAGCGCGAGAGTGCTTTTTTATTCTCGAGGAAGATATTTAGTTTCCAAACGTTCTTTTTGGCTTTCGTGCATTCTTTTGGCTTTTGGGCGTTGTTTCTGGCATGCAAACTTTCATTTTGAAATGCGGGCATGGTTTTTTGAACGCGAGATTGCTTTTTAGTTCTCGAGCATGATTTTTAGTTTCCAAACGTTCTTTTTGGCTTTCGTGCAGTCTTTTGGCTTTTGGGCGTTGTTTCTGGCATGCAAACTGTCTTTTTGAAATGCAGGCATGCTTTTTTGAATGCGAAATTCCCTTTTAGTTCTCGAGCATGATTTTTAGTTTCCAAATGTTTTTTTGGCTTTTGGGCGTTCTTTTTTGCATGAAAACTTTTATTTTGGCATTCGGGCATGCTTTTTTGAACGCTAGAGTGCTTTTTAGTTCTCGAGCATTATTTTTAGTTTCCAAACGTTCTTTTTTGGTTTCGTGTGTTCTTTTCGGCAAGATAACTTTCTTTTTGGCTTTTGGGCGTTGTTTCTGGAATGCAAACTTTCTATTTGAAATACGGGCATGCTTTTTTGAAAGCGAGATTTCTTTTTAGTTCTCGAGCATGATTTTTAGTTTCCAAATGTTCTTTTTGGCTTTTGGGCGTTCTTTTTTGCATGAAAACTTTTATGTTGGCATGCGGGCATGCTTTTTTGAACGCTAGAGTGCTTTTTAGTTCTCGAGCATGATTTTTGTTTCCAAACGTTCTTTTTGGTTTCGTGTGTTCTTTTTCGCAAGTTAACTTTCTGTTTGGCTTTTGGGCGTTGTTCTGGCATGCAAGTTTCTTTTTGAAATGCGAGCATGCTTTCTTGAACGCGAGAGTGCTTTTTTATTCTCGAGGAAGATATTTAGTTTCCAAACGTTCTTTTTGGCTTTCGTGCATTCTTTTGGCTTTTGGGCGTTGTTTCTGGCATGCAAACTTTCATTTTGAAATGCGGGCATGGTTTTTTGAACGCGAGATTGCTTTTTAGTTCTCGAGCATGATTTTTAGTTTCCAAACGTTCCTTTTGGCTTTCGTGCATTCTTTTGGCTTTTGGGCGTTGTTTCTGGCATGCAAACTGTCTTTTTGAAATGCAGGCATGCTTTTTTGAACGCGAAATTCCCTTTTAGTTCTCGAGCATGATTTTTAGTTTCCAAATGTTTTTTTGGCTTTTGGGTGTTCTTTTTTGCATGAAAACTTTTATTTTGGCATTCGGGCATGCTTTTTTGAACGCTAGAGTGCTTTTTAGTTCTCGAGCATTATTTTTAGTTTCCAAACGTTCTTTTTTGGTTTCGTGTGTTCTTTTCGGCAAGATAACTTTCTTTTTGGCTTTTGGGCGTTGTTTCTGGAATGCAAACTTTCTATTTGAAATACGGGCATGCTTTTTTGAAAGCGAGATTTCTTTTTAGTTCTCGAGCATGATTTTTAGTTTCCAAATGTTCTTTTTGGCTTTTGGGCGTTCTTTTTTGCATGAAAACTTTTATCTTGGCATGCGGGCATGCTTTTTTGAACGCTAGAGTGCTTTTTAGTTCTCGAGCATGATTTTTAGTTTCCAAACGTTCTTTTTTCGTTTCGTGTGTTCTTTTCGGCAAGTTAACTTTCTGTTTGGCTTTTGGGCGTTGTTTCTGGCATGCAAAGTTTCTTTTTGAAATGCGAGCATGCTTTCTTGAACGCGAGAGTGCTTTTTTATTCTCGAGGAAGATATTTAGTTTCCAAACGTTCTTTTTGGCTTTCGTGCATTCTTTTGGCTTTTGGGCGTTGTTTCTGGCATGCAAACTTTCATTTTGAAATGCGGGCATGGTTTTTTGAACGCGAGATTGCTTTTTAGTTCTCGAGCATGATTTTTAGTTTCCAAACGTTCCTTTTGGCTTTCGCGCATTCTTTTGGCTTTTGGGCGTTGTTTCTGGCATGCAAACTGTCTTTTTGAAATGCAGGCATGCTTTTTTGAACGCGAGAGTGCATTTTGTTCTCGAGCATGATTTTTAGTTTCCAAATGTTCTTTTTGGCTTTTGGGCGTTCTTTTTTTCATGAAAACTTTTATTTTGGCATGCGGGCATGCTTTTTTGAACGCTAGAGTGCTTTTTAGTTCTCGAGCATGATTTTTAGTTTCCAAACGTTCTTTTTTGGTTTCGTGTGTTCTTTTCGGCAAGTTAACTTTCTTTTTGGCTTTTGGGCGTTGTTTATGGCATGCAAACTTTCTTTTTGAAATGCGCGCATGCTTTCTTGAACGCGAGAGTGCTTTTTTATTCTCGAGGATGATATTTAGTTTCCAAACGTCTTTTGGCTTTCAGCATTCTTTTGGCTTTTGGGCGTTGTTTCTGGCATGCAAACTTTCATTTTGAAATGCGGGCATGGTTTTTTGAACGCGAGATTGCTTTTTAGTTCTCGAGCATGATTTTTAGTTTCCAAACGTTCTTTTTGGCTTTTGTGCAGTCTTTTGGCTTTTGGGCGTTGTTTCTGGAATGCAAACTGTCTTTTTGAAATGCAGGCATGCTTTTTTGAACGCGAAATTCCCTTTTAGTTCTCGAGCATGATTTTTAGTTTCCAAATGTTTTTTTGGCTTTGGGGCGTTCTTTTTTGCATGAAAACTTTTATTTTGGCATTCGGGCATGCTTTTTTGAACGCTAGAGTGCTTTTTAGTTTCTCGAGCAATATTTTTAGTTTCCAACGTTCTTTTTTGGTTTCGTGTGTTCTTTTCGGCAAGATTACTTTCTTTTTGGCTTTTGGGCGTTGTTTCTGGAATGCAAACTTTCTATTTGAAATACGGGCATGCTTTTTTGAAAGCGAGATTTCTTTTTAGTTCTGGAGCATGATTTTTAGTTTCCAAATGTTCTTTTTGGCTTTTGGGCGTTCTTTTTTTGCATGAAAACTTTTATGTTGGCATGCGGGCATGCTTTTTGAACGCTAGAGTGCTTTTTAGTTTCTCGAGCATGATTTTTAGTTTCCAAACGTTCTTTTTTGGTTTCGTGTGTTCTTTTCGGCAAGTTAACTTTCTTTTGGCTTTTGGGGCGTTGTTTCTTCTGGCATGCAAAGTTTCTTTTTGAAATGCGAGCATGCTTTCTTGAACGCGAGAGTGCTTTTTTTATTCTCGAGAAGATATTTAGTTTCCAACGTCTCTTTTTGGCTTTTCGTGCTTCTTTTGGCTTTTGGCGTTGTTTCTGCATGCAACTTTCATTTTGAAATGCGGGCATGGTTTTTTGAATGCGAGATTGCTTTTTAGTTCTCGAGCATGATTTTTAGTTTCCAAACGTTCCTTTTGGCTTTCGTGCATTCTTTTGGCTTTTGGGCGTTGTTTCTGGCATGCAAACTGTCTTTTTTTGAAATGCAGGCATGCTTTTTTGAACGCGAAATTCCCTTTTAGTTCTCGAGCATGATTTTTAGTTTCCAAATGTTCTTTTTGGCTTTTGGGCGTTCTTTTTTTCATGAAAACTTTTATTTTGGCATTCGGGCATGCTTTTTTGAACGCTAGAGTGCTTTTTAGTTCTCGAGCATTATTTTTAGTATCCAAACGTTCTTTTTTGGTTTCGTGTGTTCTTTTCGGCAAGATAACTTTCTTTTTGGCTTTTGGGCGTTGTTTCTGGCATGCAAACTTTCTTTTTGAAATACGGGCATGCTTTTTTAAAAGCGAGATTTCTTTTTAGTTCTCGTGCATGATTTTCAGTTTCCAAATGTTCTTTTTGGCTTTTGGGCGTTCTTTTTTGCATGAAAACTTTTATGTTGGCATGCGGGCATGCTTTTTTGAACGCTAGAGTGCTTTTTAGCTCTCGAGCATGAATTTTAGGATCCAAACGTTCTTTTTTGGTTTCGTGTGTTCTTTTCGGCAAGTTAACTTTCTTTTTGGCTTTTGGGCGTTGTTTCTGGCATGCAAACTTTCTTTTTGAAATGCGCGCATTGCTTTTTTGAACGCGAGATTGCTTTTTTATTCTCGAGATGATATTTAGTTTCCAAACGTTCTTTTTGGCTTTCGGCATTCTTTTGGCTTTTTGGCGTTGTTTCTGGCATGCAAACTTTTATTTTGAAATGCGGGCATGGTTTTTTGAACGCTAGATTGCTTTTTAGTTCTCGAGCATGATTTCTAGTTTCCAAACGTTCTTTTTGGCTTTCGTGAATTCTTTTGGCTTTTGGGCGTTGTTTTTTGGCATGCAAACTGTCTTTTTTGAAATGCAGCATGCTTTTTTGAACGCGAAATTCCCTTTTAGTTCTCGAGCATGATTTTTAGTTTTCCAAATGTTCATTTTGGCTTTTGGGCGTTCTTTTTTGCATGAAAACTTTTTTTTGGCATTCGGGCATGCTTTTTTTGAACGCTAGAGTGCTTTTTAGTTCTCGAGCTTTATTTTTAGTTTCCAAACGTTCTTTTTTGGTTTCGTGTGTTCTTTTCGGCAAGATAACTTTCTTTTTGGCTTTGGGCGTTGTTTCTGGCTGCAACTTTCTTTTTTTGAAATACGGGCATGCTTTTTTTTGAAAGCGAGATTTCTTTTTAGTTCTCGAGCATGATTTTTAGTGTCCAAATGTTCTTTTTGGCTTTTGGGCGTTCTTTTTTTGCATGAAAACTTTTATGTTGGCATGCGGGCATGCTTTCTTGAACGCTAGAGTACTTTTTAGTTTTCGAGCAATAGATTTTAGTTTTCCAAACGTTCTTTTTTGTTTCGTGTGTTCTTTTCGGCAGTTAACTTTTCTTTTGGCTTTTGGGCGTTCTTTCTGGCATGCAACTTTCTTTATGAAATGCGTGCATGCTTTCTTGAACGCGAGAGTGCTTTTTTTATCTCGAGGATGATATTTAGTTTCCAAACGTTCTTTTTGGCTTTCGTGCATTCTTTTGGCTTTTGGGCGTTGTTTATGGCATGCAAACTTTCTTTTTGAAATGCGGGCATGCTTTTTTGAACGCGAGAGTGCTTTTTTGTTCTCGAGCATGATATTTAGTTTCCAAACGTTCTTTTTTGCTTTCGTGCATTCTTTTGGCTTTTGGGCGTTGTTTCTGGCATGCAAACTTTCATTTTGAAATGCGGGCATGGTTTTTTGAACGCTAGATTGCTTTTTAGTTCTCGAGCATGATTTTTAGTTTCCAAACGTTCTTTTTTGGTTTTGTGTGTTCTTTTCGGCAAGTTAACTTTCTTTTTGGCTTTTAGGCGTTGTTTCTGGCATGCAAACTTTCTTTTTGAAATGCGCGCATGCTTTTTTGAACGCGAGAGTGCTTTTTTATTCTTGAGCATGATATTTAGTTTCCAAACGTTCTTTTTGGCTTTCATGCATTCTTTTGGCTTTTGGGCGTTGTTTCTGGCATGCAAACTTTCATTTTGAAATGCGGCATGGTTTTTTTGAACGCGAGATTGCTTTTTAGTTCTCGAGCATGATTTTTAGTTTCCAAACGTCTTTTTGGCTTTTGTGCAGTCTTTGGCTTTTTGGGCTTGTTTCTCTGGCATGCAAACTGTCTTTTTGAAATGCAGGCATGCTTTTTTGAACGCGAAATTCCCTTTTAGTTCTCGAGCATGATTTTTAGTTTCCAAATGTTTTTTTTGGCTTTTGGGCGTTCTTTTTTGCATGAAACTTTTATTTTGGCATTCGGGCATGCTTTTTTGAACGCTAGAGTGCTTTTTTAGTTCTCGAGCAATATTTTTAGTTTCCAAACGTTCTTTTTTGTTTCGTGTGTTCTTTTGTTCGGCAAGATTACTTTCTTTTTGGCTTTTGGGCGTTGTTTCTCTGGAATGCAAACTTTCTATTTGAATACGGCATGCTTTTTTTAAAGCGAGATTTCTTTTTAGTTCTGGAGCATGATTTTTAGTTTCCAAATATTCTTTTTGGCTTTTGGGCGTTCTTTTTCATGAAAAACTTTTATGTTGGCATGCGGGCATGCTTTTTTTGAACGCTAGAGTGCTTTTTAGTTCTCGAGCATGATTTTTAGTTTCCAAACGTTCTTTTTTGGTTTCATGTGTTCTTTTCGGCAGTTAACTTTCTGTTTGGCTTTTGGGCGTTGTTTCTGGCATGCAAACTTTCATTTTGAAATGCGGGCATGGTTTTTTGAACGCGAGATTGCTTTTTAGTTCTCGAGCATGATTTTTAGTTTCCAAACGTTCTTTTTGGCTTTTGTGCAGTCTTTTGGCTTTTGGGCGTTGTTTCTGGCATGCAACTGTCTTTTTTGAAATGCGGCATGCTTTTTTTGAACGCGAAATTCCCTTTTAGTTCTCGAGCAGATTTTTAGTTTCCAAATGTTTTTTTGGCTTTTGGGCGTTCTTTTTTGCATGCTGAAAACTTTTATTTTGGCATTCGGGCATGCTTTTTTTGAACGCTAGAGTGCTTTTTTAGTTCTCGGCAATATTTTTGTTTTTTAGTTTCCAAACGTTCTTTTTTTTGGTTCGTGTGTTCTTTTCGGCAAGATTACTTTCTTTTTGGCTTTTTGGGCGTTGTTTCTGGAATGCAAACTTTCTATTTGAAATACGGCATGCTTTTTTGAAAGCGAGATTTCTTTTTAGTTCTGGAGCATGATTTTTAGTTTCCAAATATCTTTTTGGCTTTTGGCGTTCTTTTTTGCATGAAAACTTTTATGTTGGCATGCGGGCATGCTTTTTTGAACGCTAGAGTGCTTTTTAGTTCTCGAGCATGATTTTTTAGTTTCCAAACGTTCTTTTTTTGGTTTCATGTGTTTTTTTCGGCAAGTTAACTTTCTGTTTGGCTTTTGGGCGTTGTTTCTGGCATGCAAACTTTCATTTTGAAATGCGGGCATGGTTTTTTGAATGCGAGATTGCTTTTTAGTTCTCGAGCATGATTTTTAGTTTCCAAACGTTCCTTTTGGCTTTCGTGCATTCTTTTGGCTTTTGGGCGTTGTTTCTGGCATGCAAACTGTCTTTTTGAAATGCAGGCATGCTTTTTTGAACGCGAAATTCCCTTTTAGTTCTCGAGCATGATTTTTAGTTTCCAAATGTTCTTTTTGGCTTTTGGGCGTTCTTTTTTTCATGAAAACTTTTATTTTGGCATTCGGGCATGCTTTTTTGAACGCTAGAGTGCTTTTTAGTTCTCGAGCATTATTTTTAGTTTCCAAACGTTCTTTTTTGGTTTCGTGTGTTCTTTTCGGCAAGATAACTTTCTTTTTGGCTTTTGGGCGTTGTTTCTGGCATGCAAACTTTCTTTTTGAAATACGGGCATGCTTT
The DNA here is from genome assembly GCA_008009225.1 of Acer yangbiense. Classification (NCBI taxonomy): domain Eukaryota; kingdom Viridiplantae; phylum Streptophyta; class Magnoliopsida; order Sapindales; family Sapindaceae; genus Acer; species Acer yangbiense. Next base: position 15,482 of record VAHF01000138.1, on the reverse strand, counting down.
TTTAAAAGCGAGATTTCTTTTTAGTTCTCGTGCATGATTTTCAGTTTCCAAATGTTCTTTTTGGCTTTTGGGCGTTCTTTTTTGCATGAAAACTTTTATGTTGGCATGCGGGCATGCTTTTTTGAACGCTAGAGTGCTTTTTAGCTCTCGAGCATGAATTTTAGGATCCAAACGTTCTTTTTGGTTTCGTGTGTTCTTTTCGGCAAGTTAACTTTCTTTTTGGCTTTTGGGCGTTGTTTCTGGCATGCAAACTTTCTTTTGAAATGCGCGCATGCTTTTTGAACGCGAGATTGCTTTTTTATTCTCGAGGATGATATTTAGTTTCCAAACGTTCTTTTTGGCTTTCGGGCATTCTTTTGGCTTTTGGGCGTTGTTTCTGGCATGCAAACTTTTATTTGAAATGCGGGCATGGTTTTTTTGAACGCTAGATTGCTTTTTAGTTTCTCGAGCATGATTTCTAGTTTCCAAACGTTCTTTTTGGCTTTCGTGAATTCTTTTGGCTTTTGGGCGTTGTTTTTGGCATGCAAACTGTCTTTTTTGAAATGCAGGCATGCTTTTTTGAACGCGAAATTCCCTTTTAGTTCTCGAGCATGATTTTTAGTTTCCAAATGTTCATTTTGGCTTTTGGGCGTTCTTTTTGCATGAAAACTTTTATTTTGGCATTCGGGCATGCTTTTTTGAACGCTAGAGTGCTTTTTAGTTCTCGAGCTTTATTTTTAGTTTCCAAACGTTCTTTTTTTGGTTTCGTGTGTTCTTTTCGGCAAGATAACTTTCTTTTTGGCTTTTGGGCGTTGTTTCTGGCATGCAAACTTTCTTTTTGAAATACGGGCATGCTTTTTTGAAAGCGAGATTTCTTTTTAGTTCTCGAGCATGATTTTTAGTGTCCAAATGTTCTTTTTGGCTTTTGGGCGTTCTTTTTTGCATGAAAACTTTTATGTTGGCATGCGGGCATGCTTTCTTGAACGCTAGAGTACTTTTTAGTTTTCGAGCATGATTTTTAGTTTCCAAACGTTCTTTTTTGGTTTCGTGTGTTCTTTTCGGCAAGTTAACTTTCTTTTTGGCTTTTGGGCGTTCTTTCTGGCATGCAAACTTTCTTTATGAAATGCGTGCATGCTTTCTTGAACGCGAGAGTGCTTTTTTATTATCGAGGATGATATTTAGTTTCCAAACGTTCTTTTTGGCTTTCGTGCATTCTTTTGGCTTTTGGGCGTTGTTTCTGGCTTGCAAACTTTCTTTTTGAAATGCGGGCTTGTTTTTTTGAACGCGAGAGTGCTTTTTTGTTCTCAAGCATGATAATTAGTTTCCAAACATTCTTTTTGGCTTTCGTGCATTCTTTTGGCTTTTGGGCGTTGTTTCTGGCATGTAAACTTTCTTTTTGAAATGCGGGCATGGTTTTTTGAACGCTAGATTGCTTTTTAGTTCTCGAGCATGATTTTTAGTTTCCAAACGTTCTTTTTTGGTTTCGTGTGTTCTTTTCGGCAAGTTAACTTTCTGTTTGGCTTTTTGGGCGTTGTTTATGGCATGCAAACTTTCTTTTTGAAATGCGCGCATGCTTTCTTGAACGCGAGAGTGCTTTTTTATTCTCGAGGATGATATTTAGTTTCCAAACGTTCTTTTTGGCTTTCAGGCATTCTTTTGGCTTTTGGGCGTTGTTTCTGGCATGCAAACATTCATTTTGAAATGCGGGCATGGTTTTTTGAACGCGAGATTGCTTTTTAGTTCTCGAGCATGATTTTTAGTTTCCAAACGTTCTTTTTGGCTTTTGTGCAGTCTTTTGGCTTTTGGGCGTTGTTTTTCTGGCATGCAAACTGTCTTTTTGAAATGCAGGCATGCTTTTTGAACGCGAAATTCCCTTTTAGTTCTCGAGCATGATTTTTAGTTTCCAAATGTTTTTTTGGCTTTTGGGCGTTCTTTTTTGCATGAAAACTTTTATTTTGGCATTCGGGCATGCTTTTTTGAACGCTAGAGTGCTTTTTAGTTCTCGAGCAATATTTTTAGTTTCCAAACGTTCTTTTTTGGTTTCGTGTGTTCTTTTCGGCAAGATTACTTTCTTTTTGGCTTTTGGGCGTTGTTTCTGGAATGCAAACTTTCTATTTGAAATACGGGCATGCTTTTTTGAAAGCGAGATTTCTTTTTAGTTCTGGAGCATGATTTTTAGTTTCCAAATATTCTTTTTGGCTTTTGGGCGTTCTTTTTTGCATGAAAACTTTTATGTTGGCATGCGGGCATGCTTTTTTGAACGCTAGAGTGCTTTTTAGTTCTCGAGCATGATTTTTAGTTTCCAAACGTTCTTTTTTGGTTTCATGTGTTCTTTTCGGCAAGTTAACTTTCTGTTTGGCTTTTGGGCGTTGTTTCTGGCATGCAAACTTTCATTTTGAAATGCGGGCATGGTTTTTTGAACGCGAGATTGCTTTTTAGTTCTCGAGCATGATTTTTAGTTTCCAAACGTTCTTTTTGGCTTTTGTGCAGTCTTTTGGCTTTTGGGCGTTGTTTCTGGCATGCAAACTGTCTTTTTGAAATGCAGGCATGCTTTTTTGAACGCGAAATTCCCTTTTAGTTCTCGAGCATGATTTTTAGTTTCCAAATGTTTTTTTGGCTTTTGGGCGTTCTTTTTTGCATGAAAACTTTTATTTTGGCATTCGGGCATGCTTTTTTGAACGCTAGAGTGCTTTTTAGTTCTCGAGCAATATTTTTAGTTTCCAAACGTTCTTTTTTGGTTTCGTGTGTTCTTTTCGGCAAGATTACTTTCTTTTTGGCTTTTGGGCGTTGTTTCTGGAATGCAAACTTTCTATTTGAAATACGGGCATGCTTTTTTGAAAGCGAGATTTCTTTTTAGTTCTGGAGCATGATTTTTAGTTTCCAAATATTCTTTTTGGCTTTTGGGCGTTCTTTTTTGCATGAAAACTTTTATGTTGGCATGCGGGCATGCTTTTTTGAACGCTAGAGTGCTTTTTAGTTCTCGAGCATGATTTTTAGTTTCCAAACGTTCTTTTTTGGTTTCATGTGTTCTTTTCGGCAAGTTAACTTTCTGTTTGGCTTTTGGGCGTTGTTTCTGGCATGCAAACTTTCATTTTGAAATGCGGGCATGGTTTTTTGAACGCGAGATTGCTTTTTAGTTCTCGAGCATGATTTTTAGTTTCCAAACGTTCGTTTTGGCTTTCGTGCATTCTTTTGGCTTTTGGGCGTTGTGTCTGGCATGCAAACTATCTTTTTGAAATGCAGGCATGCGTTTTTGAACGAGAAATTCCCTTTTAGTTCTCGAGCATGATTTTTAGTTTCCAAATGTTCTTTTCGGCTTTTGGGCGTTCTTTTTTGCATGAAAACTTTTATTTGGGCGTCCGGGCATGCTTTTTTGAACGCTAGAGTGCTTTTTAGTTCTCGAGCATGATTTTTAGTTTCCAAACGTTCTTTTTTGGTTTCGTGTGTTCTTTTCGGCAAGATAACTTTCTTTTTGGCTTTTGGGCGTTGTTTCTGGCATGCAAACTTTCTTTTTGAAATACGGGCATGCTTTTTTAAAAGCGAGATTTCTTTTTAGTTCTCGTGCATGATTTTCAGTTTCCAAATGTTCTTTTTGGCTTTTGGGCGTTCTTTTTTGCATGAAAACTTTTATGTTGGCATGCGGGCATGCTTTTTTGAACGCTAGAGTGCTTTTTAGCTCTCGAGCATGAATTTTAGGTTCCAAACGTTCTTTTTTGGTTTCGTGTGTTCTTTTCGGCAAGTTAACTTTCTTTTTGGCTTTTGGGCGTTGTTTCTGGCATGCAAACTTTCTTTTTGAAATGCGCGCATGCTTTTTTGAACGCGAGATTGCTTTTTTATTCTCGAGGATGATATTTAGTTTCCAAACGTTCTTTTTGGCTTTCGGGCATTCTTTTGGCTTTTGGGCGTTGTTTCTGGCATGCAAACTTTTATTTTGAAATGCGGGCATGGTTTTTTGAACGCTAGATTGCTTTTTAGTTCTCGAGCATGATTTCTAGTTTCCAAACGTTCTTTTTGGCTTTCGTGAATTCTTTTGGCTTTTGGGCGTTGTTTTTGGCATGCAAACTGTCTTTTTTGAAATGCAGGCATGCTTTTTTGAACGCGAAATTCCCTTTTAGTTCTCGAGCATGATTTTTAGTTTCCAAATGTTCATTTTGGCTTTTGGGCGTTCTTTTTTGCATGAAAACTTTTATTTTGGCATTCGGGCATGCTTTTTTGAACGCTAGAGTGCTTTTTAGTTCTCGAGCTTTATTTTTAGTTTCCAAACGTTCTTTTTTTGGTTTCGTGTGTTCTTTTCGGCAAGATAACTTTCTTTTTGGCTTTTGGGCGTTGTTTCTGGCATGCAAACTTTCTTTTTGAAATACGGGCATGCTTTTTTGAAAGCGAGATTTCTTTTTAGTTCTCGAGCATGATTTTTAGTGTCCAAATGTTCTTTTTGGCTTTTGGGCGTTCTTTTTTGCATGAAAACTTTTATGTTGGCATGCGGGCATGCTTTCTTGAACGCTAGAGTACTTTTTAGTTTTCGAGCATGATTTTTAGTTTCCAAACGTTCTTTTTTGGTTTCGTGTGTTCTTTTCGGCAAGTTAACTTTCTTTTTGGCTTTTGGGCGTTCTTTCTGGCATGCAAACTTTCTTTATGAAATGCGTGCATGCTTTCTTGAACGCGAGAGTGCTTTTTTATTATCGAGGATGATATTTAGTTTCCAAACGTTCTTTTTGGCTTTCGTGCATTCTTTTGGCTTTTGGGCGTTGTTTCTGGCTTGCAAACTTTCTTTTTGAAATGCGGGCTTGTTTTTTTGAACGCGAGAGTGCTTTTTTGTTCTCAAGCATGATAATTAGTTTCCAAACATTCTTTTTGGCTTTCGTGCATTCTTTTGGCTTTTGGGCGTTGTTTCTGGCATGTAAACTTTCTTTTTGAAATGCGGGCATGGTTTTTTGAACGCTAGATTGCTTTTTAGTTCTCGAGCATGATTTTTAGTTTCCAAACGTTCTTTTTTGGTTTCGTGTGTTCTTTTCGGCAAGTTAACTTTCTGTTTGGCTTTTGGGCGTTGTTTATGGCATGCAAACTTTCTTTTTGAAATGCGCGCATGCTTTCTTGAACGCGAGAGTGCTTTTTTATTCTCGAGGATGATATTTAGTTTCCAAACGTTCTTTTTGGCTTTCAGGCATTCTTTTGGCTTTTGGGCGTTGTTTCTGGCATGCAAACATTCATTTTGAAATGCGGGCATGGTTTTTTGAACGCGAGATTGCTTTTTAGTTCTCGAGCATGATTTTTAGTTTCCAAACGTTCTTTTTGGCTTTTGTGCAGTCTTTTGGCTTTTGGGCGTTGTTTCTGGCATGCAAACTGTCTTTTTGAAATGCAGGCATGCTTTTTTGAACGCGAAATTCCCTTTTAGTTCTCGAGCATGATTTTTAGTTTCCAAATGTTTTTTTGGCTTTTGGGCGTTCTTTTTTGCATGAAAACTTTTATTTTGGCATTCGGGCATGCTTTTTTGAACGCTAGAGTGCTTTTTAGTTCTCGAGCAATATTTTTAGTTTCCAAACGTTCTTTTTTGGTTTCGTGTGTTCTTTTCGGCAAGATTACTTTCTTTTTGGCTTTTGGGCGTTGTTTCTGGAATGCAAACTTTCTATTTGAAATACGGGCATGCTTTTTTGAAAGCGAGATTTCTTTTTAGTTCTGGAGCATGATTTTAGTTTCCAAATATTCTTTTTGGCTTTTGGGCGTTCTTTTTGCATGAAAACTTTTATTTTGGCATGCGGGCATGCTTTTTTGAACGCTAGATTGCTTTTTAGTTCTCGAGCATGATTTTTAGTTTCCAAACGTTCTTTTTTGGTTTTGTGTGTTCTTTTCGGCAAGTTAACTTTCTTTTTGGCTTTTGGGCGTTGTTTCTGGCATGCAAACTTTCATTTTGAAATGCGGGCATGGTTTTTTGAACGCGAGATTGCTTTTTAGTTCTCGAGCATGATTTTTAGTTTCCAAACGTTCTTTTTGGCTTTCGTGCATTCTTTTTGCTTTTGGGCGTTGTTTCTAGCATGCAAACTGTCTTTTTGAAATGCAGGCATGCGTTTTTGAACGCGAAATTCCCTTTTAGTTCTCGAGCATGATTTTTAGTTTCCAAATGTTCTTTTTGGCTTTTGGGCGTTCTTTTTTGCATGAAAACTTTATTTTGGCATGCGGGCATGCTTTTTTGAACGCTAGAGTGCTTTTTAGTTCTCGAGCATGATTTTTAGTTTCCAAACGTTCTTTTTTGGTTTCGTGTGTTCTTTTCGGCAAGATAACTTTCTTTTTGGCTTTTGGGCGTTGTTTCTGGCATGCAAACTTTCTTTTTGAAATACGGGCATGCTTTTTTAAAAGCGAGATTTCTTTTTAGTTCTCGTGCATGATTTTTAGTTTCCAAATGTTCTTTTTGGCTTTTGGGCGTTCTTTTTTGCATGAAAACTTTTATTTTGGCATGCGGGCATGCTTTTTTGAACGCTAGAGTGCTTTTTAGTTCTCGAGCATGATTTTTAGTTTCCAAACGTTCTTTTTTGGTTTCGTGTGTTCTTTTCGGCAAGTTAACTTTCTTTTGGCTTTTGGGCGTTGTTTCTGGCATGCAAACTTTCTTTTTGAAATGCGGGCATGCTTTTTTGAACGCGAGATTGCTTTTTAGTTCTCGAGAATGATATTTAGTTTCCAAACGTTCTTTTTGGCTTTCGTGCATTCTTTTGGCTTTTGGGCGTTGTTTCTGGCATGCAAACTTTCATTTTGAAATGCGGGCATGGTTTTTTGAACGCGAGATTGCTTTTTAGTTCTCGAGCATGATTTTTAGTTTCCAAACGTTCTTTTTGGCTTTCGTGCATTCTTTTGGCTTTTGGGCGTTGTTTCTGGCATGCAAACTGTCTTTTTGAAATGCGGGCATGCTTTTTTGAACGCGAAATTTCCTTTTAGTTCTCGAGCATGATTTTTAGTTTCCAAATGTTCTTTTTGGCTTTCGTGCCTTCTTTTTTGCATGAAAACTTTTATTTTGGCATTCGGGCATGCTTTTTTGAACGCGAGAGTGCTTTTTAGTTCTCGAGCATTATTTTTAGTTTCCAAACGTTCTTTTTGGCTTTCGTGTGTACTTTTTGGCAAGTTAACTTTCTTTTTGGCTTTTGGGCGTTGTTTCTGGCATGCAAACTTTCTTTTTGAAATGCGGGCATGCTTTTTTGAAAGCGAGATTTCTTTTTAGTTCTCGAGCATGATTTTTAGTGTCCAAATGTTCTTTTTGGCTTTTGGGCGTTCTTTTTTGCATGAAAACTTTTATTTTGGCATGCGGGCATGCTTTCTTGAACGCTAGAGTACTTTTTAGTTCTCGAGCATGATTTTTAGTTTCCAAACGTTCTTTTTTGGTTTCGTGTGTTCTTTTCGGCAAGTTAACTTTCTTTTTGGCTTTTGGGCGTTCTTTCTGGCATGCAAACTTTCTTTATGAAATGCGCGCATGCTTTCTTGAACGCGAGAGTGCTTTTTTATTCTCGAGGATGATATTTAGTTTCCAAACGTTCTTTTTGGCTTTCGTGCATTCTTTTGGCTTTGGGCGTTGTTTCTGGCTTGCAAACTTTCTTTTGAAATGCGGGCTTGTTTTTTTGAACGCGAGAGTGCTTTTTTTGTTCTCGAGCATGATATTTAGTTTCCAAACGTTCTTTTTGGCTTTCGTGCATTCTTTTGGCTTTTGGGCGTTGTTTCTGGCATGCAAACTTTCATTTTGAAATGCGGGCATGGTTTTTTGAACGCTAGATTGCTTTTTAGTTCTCGAGCATGATTTTTAGTTTCCAAACGTTCTTTTTGGTTTCGTGTGTTCTTTTCGGCAAGTTAACTTTCTTTTTGGCTTTTGGGCGTTGTTTCTGGCATGCAAACTTTCTTTTTGAAATGCGCGCATGCTTTTTTGAACGCGAGAGTGCTTTTTTATTCTCGAGCATGATATTTAGTTTCCAAACGTTCTTTTTGGCTTTCATGCATTCTTTTGGCTTTTGGGCGTTGTTTCTGGCATGCAAACTTTCATTTTGAAATGCGGGCATGGTTTTTTGAACGCGAGATTGCTTTTTAGTTCTCGAGCATGATTTTTAGTTTCCAAACGTTCTTTTTGGCTTTTGTGCATTCTTTTGGCTTTTGGGCGTTGTTTCTGGCATGCAAACTGTCTTTTTGAAATGCGGGCATGCTTTTTTGAACGCGAAATTTCCTTTTAGTTCTCGAGCATGATTTTTAGTTTCCAAATGTTCTTTTTGGCTTTTGGGCGTTCTTTTTTTCATGAAAACTTTTATTTTGGCATGCGGGCATGCTTTTTTGAACGCTAGAGTGCTTTTTAGTTCTCGAGCATATTTTTAGTTTCCAAACGTTCTTTTTGGTTCCTGTGTTCTTTTCGGCAAGATTACTTTCTTTTGGCTTTTGGGCGTTGTTTCTGGAATGCAAACTTTCTATTTGAAATACGGGCATGCTTTTTGAAAGCGAGATTTCTTTTTATATCTGGAGCATGATTTTTAGTTTCCAAATGTTCTTTTTGGCTTTTGGGCGTTCTTTTTTTGCATGAAAACTTTATGTTGGCATGCGGGCATGCTTTTTTGAACGCTAGAGTGCTTTTTAGTTCTCGAGCATGATTTTTAGTTTCCAAACGTTCTTTTTTGGTTTCGTGTGTTCTTTTCGGCAAGTTAACTTTCTTTTTGGCTTTTGGGCGTTGTTTATGGCATGCAAACTTTCTTTTTGAAATGCGCGCATGCTTTCTTGAACGCGAGAGTGCTTTTTTATTCTCGAGGATGATATTTAGTTTCCAAACGTTCTTTTTGGCTTTCAGGCATTCTTTTGGCTTTTGGGCGTTGTTTCTGGCATGCAAACTTTCATTTTGATATGCGGGCATGGTTTTTTGAACGCGAGATTGCTTTTTAGTTCTCGAGCATGATTTTTAGTTTCCAAACGTTCTTTTTGGCTTTTGTGCAGTCTTTTCGCTTTTGGGCGTTGTTTCTGGCATGCAAACTGTCTTTTTGAAATGCAGGCATGCTTTTTTGAACGCGAAATTCCCTTTTAGTTCTCGAGCATGATTTTTAGTTTCCAAATGTTTTTTTGGCTTTTGGGCGTTCTTTTTTGCATGAAAACTTTTATTTTGGCATTCGGGCATGCTTTTTTGAACGCTAGAGTGCTTTTTAGTTCTCGAGCAATATTTTTAGTTTCCAAACGTTCTTTTTTGGTTTCGTGTGTTCTTTTCGGCAAGATTACTTTCTTTTTGGCTTTTGGGCGTTGTTTCTGGAATGCAAACTTTCTATTTGAAATACGGGGCATGCTTTTTTGAAAGCGAGATTTCTTTTTAGTTCTGGAGCATGATTTTTAGTTTCCAAATGTTCTTTTTGGCTTTTGGGCGTTCTTTTTTGCATGAAAACTTTTATGTTGGCATGCGGGCATGCTTTTTTGAACGCTAGAGTGCTTTTTAGTTCTCGAGCATGATTTTTAGTTTCCAAACGTTCTTTTTTGGTTTCATGTGTTCTTTTCGGCAAGTTAACTTTCTGTTTGGCTTTTGGGCGTTGTTTCTGGCATGCAAACTTTCATTTTGAAATGCGGGCATGGTTTTTTGAACGCGAGATTGCTTTTTAGTTCTTGAGCATGATTTTTAGTTTCCAAACGTTCTTTGGCTTTCGTGCATTCTTTTGGCTTTGGGCGTTGTTTCTGGCATGCAAACTGTCTTTTTGAAATGCAGGCATGCGTTTTTGAACGCGAAATTCCCTTTTAGTTCTCGAGCATGATTTTAGTTTCCAAATGTTCTTTTCGGCTTTTGGGCGTTCTTTTTGCATGAAAACTTTTATTTGGGCATCCGGGCATGCTTTTTTGAACGCTAGAGTGCTTTTTAGTTCTCGAGCATTATTTTTAGTTTCCAAACGTTCTTTTTGGTTTCGTGTGTTCTTTTCGGCAAGATAACTTTCTTTTGGCTTTTGGGCGTTGTTTCTGGCATGCAAACTTTCTATTTGAAATACGGGCATGCTTTTTTGAAAGCGAGATTTCTTTTTAGTTCTCGTGCATGATTTTCAGTTTCCAAATGTTCTTTTTGGCTTTTGGGCGTTCTTTTTGCATGAAAACTTTATGTTGGCATGCGGGCATGCTTTTTTGAACGCTAGAGTGCTTTTTAGCTCTCGAGCATGAATTTTAGGTTCCAAACGTTCTTTTTTGGTTCGTGTGTTCTTTTCGGCAAGTTAACTTTCTTTTTGGCTTTTGGGCGTTGTTTCTGGCATGCAAACTTTCTTTTGAAATGCGCGCATGCTTTTTTGAACGCGAGATTGCTTTTTTATTCTCGAGGATGATATTTAGTTTCCAAACGTTCTTTTTGGCTTTCGGGCATTCTTTTGGCTTTTGGGCGTTGTTTCTGGCATGCAAACTTTTATTTTGAAATGCGGGCATGGTTTTTTGAACGCTAGATTGCTTTTTAGTTCTCGAGCATGATTTTTAGTTTCCAAACGTTCTTTTTGGCTTTCGTGCATTCTTTTGGCTTTTGGGCGTTGTTTTTGGCATGCAAACTGTCTTTTTGAAATGCAGGCATGCTTTTTTGAACGCGAAATTCCCTTTTAGTTCTCGAGCATGATTTTTAGTTTCCAAATGTTCTTTTTGGCTTTTGGGCGTTCTTTTTTGCATGAAAACTTTTATTTTGGCATTCGGGCATGCTTTTTTGAACGCTAGAGTGCTTTTTAGTTCTCGAGCTTTATTTTTAGTTTCCAAAACGTTCTTTTTTGGTTTCGTGTGTTCTTTTCGGCAAGATAACTTTCTTTTTGGCTTTTGGCGTTGTTTCTGGCATGCAAACTTTCTTTTGAAATACGGGCATGCTTTTTTGAAAGCGAGATTTCTTTTAGTTCTCGAGCATGATTTTAGTGTCCAAATGTTCTTTTTGGCTTTTGGGCGTTCTTTTTTGCATGAAAACTTTTATGTTGGCATGCGGGCATGCTTTCTTGAACGCTAGAGTACTTTTAGTTCTCGAGCATGATTTTTAGTTTCCAAACGTTCTTTTTTGGTTTCGTGTGTTCTTTTCTGCTAGATAACTTTCTTTTTGGCTTTTGGGCGTTGTTTCTGGCATGCAAACTTTCTTTTTGAAATGCGCGCATGCTCTTTTGAACGCGAGAGTGCTTTTTTATTCTCGAGCATGATATTTAGTTTCCAAACGTTCTTTTTGGCTTTCGTGCATTCTTTTGGCTTTTGGGCGTTGTTTCTGGCATGCAAACTTTCTTTTTGAAATGCGGGCATGGTTTTTTGAACGCGAGATTGCTTTTTAGTTCTCGAGCATGATTTTTTGTTTCCAAACGTTCTTTTTGGCTTTCGTGTGTTCTTTTTGGCAAGTAAACTTTCTTTTTGGCTTTTCGGCGTTGTTTCTAGCATGCAAACTTTTTTTTTGAAATGCGGGCATGCTTTTTTGAAAGCGAGATTTCTTTTAGTTCTCGAGCATGATTTTTAGTTTCCAAATGTTCTTTTTGGCTTTTGGGCTTTCTTTTTTGCATGAAAACTTTTATTTTGGCATGCGGGCATGCTTTTTTGAACGCTAGAGTGCTTTTTAGTTCTCGAGCATGATTTTTAGTTTCCAACGTTTTTTTTTCGTTTCGTGTGTTCTTTTCGGCAAGATAACTTTCTTTTTGGCTTTTGGGCGTTGTTTCTGGCATGCAAACTTTCTTTTTGAAATACGGGCATGCTTTTTTGAAAGCGAGATTTCTTTTTAGTTCTCGAGCATGACTTTTAGTGTCGAAATGTTCTTTTTGGCTTTTGGGCGTTCTTTTTTGCATGAAAACTTTTATGTTGGCATGCGGGCATGCTTTTTTGAGAGCTAGAGTGCTTTTTAGTTCTCGAGCATGATTTTTAGTTTCCAACCGTTCTTTTTGGTTTCGTGTGTTCTTTTCGGCAAGTTAACTTTCTTTTTGGCTTTGGGCGTTGTTTCTGGCATGCAAACTTTCTTTTGAAATGCGCGCATGCTTTCTTGAACGCGAGAGTGCTTTTTATTCTCGAGCATGATATTTAGTTTCCAAACGTTCTTTTTGGCTTTCGTGCATTCTTTTGGCTTTTGGGCGTTGTTTCTGGCATGCAAACTTTCATTTTGAAATGCGGGCATGGTTTTTTGAACGCGAGATTGCTTTTTAGTTCTCGAGCATGATTTTTAGTTTCCAAATGTTCTTTTTGGCTTTTGGGCGTTGTTTCTGGCATGCAAACTGTCTTTTTGAAATGCGGGCATGCTTTTTTGAACGCGAAATTTCCTTTTAGTTCTCGAGCATGATTTTTAGTTTCCAAATGTTCTTTTTGGCTTTTGGGCGTTCTTTTTTACATGAAAACTTTTATTTTGGCATGCGGGCATGCTTTTTTGAACGCTAGAGTGCTTTTTAGTTCTCGAGCATGATTTTTAGTTTCCAAACGTTCTTTTATGGTTTTGTTTGTTCTTTTCGGCAAGTTAACTTTCTTTTTGGCTTTTAGGCGTTGTTTCTGGCATGCAAACTGTCTTTTTGAAATGCGGGCATGCTTTTTTGAACGCGAGAGTGCTTTTTTGTTCTCGAGCATGATATTTAGTTTCCAAACATTCTTTTTGGCTTTCGTGCATTCTTTTGGCTTTTGGGCGTTGTTTCTGGCATGCAAACTTTCTTTTTGAAATGCGGGCATGCTTTTTTGAACGCGAGAGTGCTTTTTTGTTCTCGAGCATGATATTTAGTTTCCAAACGTTCTTTTTGGCTTTCGTGCATTCTTTTGGCTTTTGGGCGTTGTTTCTGGCATGCAAACTTTCATTTTGAAATGCGGGCATGCTTTTTTGAACGCGAGATTGCTTTTAGTTCTCGAGCATGATTTTTAGTTTCCAAACGTTCTTTTTGGCTTTTGTGCAGTCTTTTGGCTTTTGGGCGTTGTTTCTGGCATGCAAACTGTCTTTTGAAATGCAGGCATGCTCTTTTGAACGCGAAATTCCCTTTTAGTTCTCGAGCATGATTTTTAGTTTCCAAATGTTTTTTTGGCTTTTGGGCGTTCTTTTTTGCATGAAACTTTTTTTGGCATTCGGGCATGCTTTTTTGAACGCTAGAGTGCTTTTTAGTTCTCGAGCAATATTTTTAGTTTCCAAACGTTCTTTTTGGTTTGTGTGTTATTTTCGGCAAGATAACTTTCTTTTTGGCTTTTTGGCGTTGTTTCTGGAATGCAAACTTTCTTTTTGAAATACGGGCATTCTTTTTTGAAAGCGAAATTTCCTTTTAGTTCTCGGGCATGATTTTTAGTTTCCAAATGTTCTTTTTGGCTTTTGGGCGTTCTTTTTTGCATGAAAACTTTTATTTTGGCATGCGCGCATGCTTTTTTGAACGCTAGAGTGCTTTTTAGTTCTCGAGCATGATTTTTAGTTTCCAAACGTTCTTTTTTGGTTTCGTGTGTTCTTTTCGGCAAGATAACTTTCTTTTTGGCTTCTGGCCGTTGTTTCTGGCATGCAAACTTTCTTTTTGAAATGCGCACATGCTTTTTTGAACTAGAGAGTGCTTTTTTATTCTCGAGCAAGATATTTAGTTTCCAAACGTTCTTTTTGGCTTTCGTGCATTCTTTAGGCTTTTGGGCGTTGTTTCTGGCATGCAAACTTTCATTTTGAAATGCGGGCATGGTTTTTTGAACGCGAGATTGCTTTTTAGTTCTCGAGCATGATTTTTAGTTTCCAAACGTTCTTTTTGGCTTTCGTGCATTCTTTTGCCTTTTGGGCGATGTTTCTGGCATGCAAACTGTCTTTTTGAAATGCGGGCATGCTTTTTTAAACGCGAGATTCCCTTTTAGTTCTCGAGCATGATTTTTAGTTTCCAAATGTTCTTTTTGGCTTTGGGCGTTCTTTTTTTGCATGAAAACTTTTATTTTGGCATTCGGGCATGCTTTTTTGACGCTAGAGTGCTTTTTAGTTCTCGAGCTTTATTTTTAGTTACCCAACAACGCGTTGTTTTTCGGTTCTGTGATCGTTCAGACGGGCAAGATAATTCTTTGGCTTTTGGGCGTTGTTTCTGGCATGCAAACTTTCTTTTTGAAATACGGGCATGCTTTTTTGCAAAAGCGAGATTTCTTTTAGTTCTCGAGCATGCGATTTTTTAGAGTGTCTAGTGTCCAAATGTTCTTTTTGGCTTTGGGCGTTCTTTTTGCTTGAAAAACTTTTTATTGGCATGCGGGCATGCTTTCTTGAACGCTAGAGTACTTTTTAGTTCTCGAGCATGATGTTTTAGTTCCAACACGTTCTTTTTTGTTTCGTGTGTTCTTTCGGCAAGTTAACTTTCTTTTTGGCTTTGGGCGTTCTTTCTGGCATGCAAACTTTCTTTATGAAATGCGCGCATGCTTTCTTGAAGCGAGAGTGCTTTTTTATTCTCGAGGATGATATTTAGTTTCCAAACGTTCTTTTGGCTTTCGTGCATTCTTTTGGCTTTGGGCGTTGTTTCGGCTTGCAAACTTTCTTTTTGAAATGCGGGCTTGTTTTTTTGAACGCGAGAGTGCTTTTTTGTTCTCAAGCATGATAATTAGTTTCCAAACATTCTTTTGGCTTTCGTGCATTCTTTTGGGCTTTTGGGCGTTGGTTTCTGGCATGCAAACTTTCTTTTGAAATGCGGGCATGGTTTTTTGAACGCTAGATTGCTTTTTAGTTCTCGAGCATGATTGTTTGTTTCCAAACGTTCTTTTTGGCTTTCGTGTGTTCTTTTGGCAAGTAAATTTCTTTTGAAATGCGGGCATGCTTTTTTTGAAAGTGAGATTTCTTTTTAGTTCTCGAGCATGATTTTTAGTTTCCAAATGTCTCTTTGGGCTTTTGGGCGTTCTTTTTTGCATCAAAACTTTTATTTTGGCATTCGGGCATGCTTTTTTGAACGCTAGAGTGCCTTTTTAGTTCTCGAGCATGATTTTAGTGTCCCAAACGTTCTTTTTGGTTTGTGTGTCTTTTCGACAAGTTAACTTTCTTTTGGCTTTTGGGCGTTGTTTCTGGCATGCAAACTTTCTTTATGAAATGTGCACATGCTTTCTTGAAACGCGAGAGTCCTTTTTTATTCTCGAGGATGATATGTAGTTTACAAACGTTCTTTTGGCTTTCGTGCATTCTTTAGCTTTTGGGCGTTGTTTCTGGCTTGCAAACTTTCTTTTGAAATGCGGGCATGTTTTTTTGAACGCGAGAGTGCTTTGTTGTTCTCAAGCATGATATTTAGTTTCCAACATTCTTTTTGGCTTCGTGCATTCTTTTGGCTTTTGGGCGTTTGTTTCTGGCATGTAAACTTTCTTTTGAAATGCGGGCATGGTTTTTTGAACGCTAGATTGCTTTTAGTTCCGAGCATGATTTTTTGTTCCAAACGTTCTTTTTGGCTTTCGTGTGTTCTTTGGCAAGTAAACTTTCTTTTTGGCTTTTCGGCGTTGTTTCTAGCATGCAAACTTTCTTTTTGAAATGCGGGCATGCTTTTTTGAAAGCGAGATTTCTTTTTAGTTCTCGAGCATGATTTTTAGTTTCAAATGTTCTTTTTGGCTTTTGGGCGTTCTTTTTTGCATGAAAACTTTATTTTGGCATT
>VAHF01000137.1:0-47996 GCA_008009225.1 Acer yangbiense | reverse complement strand
ATCATTTGATCAGACACATCTTAATTAAATAAAAAAATAATATAAAGAATTTCAGGTTCAGGTCTGCAACTTTTGATAGATTTAAAATTAGAACGTCCTAATTAGAAAAGTACAGTCATTAGTCATTACTCCATTTTAGTACAAATATTAATGATATTCAAACATACGAGTGTCCGTTTGGACAAGCTTCTCTATTGGTTAATAATCAAATCCTTTTGTATCGTTTGGTTGTCACTTAGTAGAGCTTTTGGATGATTAAGTGCTTGTTTGGTTAGGTTTTCTACTGACTCAAAAGCTCTACATATCTATTTGAGTTTCTCTAATTGACAAAAAAGCTCTACATTTAAAAAAGGTCTTTCTAATTGATAACCAAACGACCAACAACTTTCTCTCTACTTATAGAAGAATAAAAGATCTACTTTTAAAAGATTTATTTGAAGAAGTTTTTCGAAATGGAGCCTAAATAATATTTAATAATTAAAATGGACCATTTTGCTTGAGAAACAAGTATGTGGGACCATATACATGCCGGATAAACATCATGTATTTTATTTTGTATTATCTTAGCTACTTAATACAGACAACATCATTAATTTAAATTTTATCCTTTGTTTTTCTTTTTCAAAAACATTCCTCGTAGAAAAATCATTTTTATTTTTTTTTCTTTAAAGAATATTAGTTAGAGATGTTTTGGCTGTGTTTATATTTTTATCTGAGGTGTAGTAATGCTATACCTTTTTTTTTTTTAATTTTTATTTTAAAACAACTAAAACATTAATATTTTTCTTTAAAAATATTATTTTGGAATTGTTACTCACCCTAATTTGGACCTAAAACTCCTCCCCCCCACTAATGTAATTGAAATTTGAATGCAAAGACTCTGACAAAACCGTAAGAGATTCTGATATTATTGCTGTTTCATTATTTAATTTAGAGTACTTGGCACAAATCCCCCCTCGAGTGTATGTGAATTTGCTTGTTGCCCCCTAAACTTTTTTTTTAGGCATTAAACCCCTTGAACTATCGCTTATTAGCAGAACAAGAGTAAAAATGTCCCCTCAGGAGGGAAAAAACCAAAGGATTGCCAATAAGCGATAGTTCAGAGGGTTTAATGCCTAAAAAAAAAGTTTAGGGGGCAACATGTAAATTCACATACACTCGAGGGGGGATTTGTACCAATTACTCTTTAATTTATATGCAATCTCAAATTAAAGATATTCCTATTACTCTTTTTCAAAATAATCCTAAACACTAATTTAAAATTTGAATATATATTTTTATATATATATAATCATTAAATTGACCATTTAATGTGGGTGAGAAAATATTAGATATATGAGGATTTGTTTTGGTTGGAGTAGAAACTTGAAAACTTTGCTTAGTACATACGAATTTTTGACCACCACCTTTCACATGTAAAGTATCTAAATACTTATATTTTACTTGTTTGTGTGTTTTAAGCTACGAATTTGTATTCTTTATTAAATGCTGAAGATTATGTGATTCATTAAAATATAAAATTACTCTAGTAAAACTCATAAAAGCATCTTCGATGGTAATGTGGATCGTGAAAAAATTAGATGCCACATAGGATGAACAGCTACTCTGTTAAAAAATTCATCTCTAATACAACTTCAAGCTGAGATAACAATTTTTTTTAGAGGCTATCAACACGACTCTCTGATTTCAGAGGGTCCATTGGACAGCCATCTTGTTGGCCTAGTCAACAACCACTCTTTTCTTCTACTTTATTTTATTCAACAATTCTAAAGTATATTTAAAGAGACCAATAATAAATTGACATGTATTTTACAAGTGAAGCATTGGAGACCACTTTTTCATTTGGATGTCTATCCAGTTTAGTTACATGCCACATATGAATCAATTGGCTTGACAATGTTAACAAATCAGTATATCATCATTTTTTTTTTTAATGCAAATCACGTTACCATTATAGATTCTTTAATGTATGTTTTTGTTAAAATTGGAGTGTTAATGGTTTTACTTAGAGGTGGATGAGGTGGCGCTTTCTAGAGAGTGACATGTCACGTCTGTTACGCATTGCCTCTTTCTGTTACACGTGTACACTTTTCAACACTAAACACCTCCACTATCTCTCCTTCAACCTATTCAATATGTTAAAACGATTTCGAATTTCATTTCCTACTTATATTAATTCACTCTTAGTAAAGTGATTATACAACAAACTTTCCTTCATTTTTTGTGATAAATGTTGAGTCTCAAACCATAAAGTGTGGGGAGACATCTCCCTACATTCTAAATCCTGCTTATAACGATTAATCTTATCAGGTCTCGATAGACTATCGATCCAATGAGTATGGAATTTCAAAATAAATAAAATTAAATGCCAAACATTTTAACAAAGAAAAGAGAAACTTTTTATTAAAAAAAAAAAGAAAAGGAGGCTACCTTGTGCACTAGTTGTCCCCATAGGCTCAGCTGATGAAGTAAGAAACACAAATACATATATAAATACTGCTTCTGCTTGTAGAGCTGATATTCTTTTCTAATTAACTTGCTCATCTCTCTCTCTCTCTCTCTCTTTGCTGCATATATTTCAATTCAAGGCTCTCTCTCTCTCTCACTACATCAATATCTACTCCTAACTTCCTCTCTCTCTCTCTCTGCTGCATATATTTCAATTCAAGAAAGAACAAAGAGAGAAAGATGGGAAGGCAACCATGCTGTGACAAAGTTGGGTTGAAGAAAGGGCCATGGACTGCAGAGGAAGACAAGAAGCTCATCAATTTCATCCTCACCAATGGCCAATGTTGCTGGAGAGCTGTTCCTAAACTTGCAGGTACATTTTCATTCTTTAAGAAATTCATTAATAAATATCAGTCAAACGTAACGTAATTAATTATTAATATCATCACATCCTCAATTAATAATTTAATTAATGATGATGATTATATTTTTAAAATGAAACTTTCAGGTCTTTTGAGGTGTGGGAAAAGTTGCAGGTTGAGATGGACAAATTATCTGAGGCCAGACTTGAAAAGAGGTCTCCTCTCTCCATATGAAGAGCAATTGGTCATTGATCTCCATGCCAAACTTGGAAACAGGTAATTAATTCCATGGAAATTTTCTTCATATCAAGATTGTGGACTCAGTCCCATCATTTACCACCATTTTTTCTATAATATCACAACTAGGCCAATTCTTTTTCTTTTCTTTTTTGGCTTGTCCTCTAAAATAGACACAAAGGACAATTTGATTTGTACCCTAACTTTGACAAACTATTTTCTATAATCGGTAAACTTTTTTTTAATTTAGTGCTTTGAACTATTCTCATTAATTATTATTTTTGGGTTAATTAATTAATAGTGTGCATTATGATTAATTATTTACAGATGGTCAAAGATTGCTTCTCATCTACCCGGAAGAACCGATAATGAGATCAAGAACCATTGGAACACTCACATCAAGAAGAAGTTAAGAAAATTGGGAATTGATCCTCTCACTCACAACCCACTTTCTACACCAACACCACAACAACCACAACAAATTTCCAAACCACCCCACATAATGTCTGAAGAAAATGATCATGATCACCAAAACATTGAGGAAGAAGTAATTGCACTAGAGAGTAGTAATACCATATCATTAAAAAACATGACAACCCCAGAACTGGAAACTATTGATTTTTGCACTGATGATGTTCCTTTGATTGACCCATGTGAGATTTTGGTCCCTAACAACTCTTCTTCTGCTGCTGCTGCTGCTGCTGCTACCACTATTCTACCATCAACTTCCACTACTTCTACTGCTACTACTACTACTTCATCTTCAAGTGCTTGTTGTTCTTCTTCCTCTTCTTCTGACCGTTCATCCAAAAACAAGTTCCTTGATCAAGATCATCATGAGTGGCAATTTCCAGATTTTGAGTGGCCTGGTACAACTTTTGATTATTATAATGATGACAATAACAACATGGGCTTGTGGGACTATGACTTGAGCAGCAGTTGGGATTTGATGATCATCAGTGCTGATCATGATGGTGACAGTACAAAAAAGCTTGACATTGTTGATCCTGATCCTCTCATCAATTATCAGTGCCCAAGAATGGTTTTCGATCAAGATTCTTGGTGATTTGGACTCCTCCTGTAATTTGATACTCTTTTTTTGTCTTGTTATTATTATGTGGGTTAGATGTCACCTAAAAGAGAATAATAAATCAAGAATCTGGGAGAACCCCATCTTTGATTTATGTTTTTTCTTGTTTTATTAGTTACTGTTTACAAAAAAAAAAAAAAAAAAAGTGAGATAAAAAATAAGGGTTTTTTTTTTGGTGTAAATGAATAAATGGAATTACTATTGTTATGGATTGCATTAATTTTTTATTATTATTAATTTTTCTAATGACTGAACCTAACTAGTTGTATGTATGTGTCATCTATAAATCTAAATATATTTTGCATGATCTTTTTTTTTTTTTTCTATACATCTCAATTTTATACCACATCTTTATCACAATTAATGATGTGACAATTGATGAGTAGATACAAATTGTCGCATCCATAGAACGTACTGGTATATAAAGATGATATCTATTGTTACTTTTTTAAATATTTCAAGAGGTGGACTATAGGAGGAAAGAAAATAATTAATTTTGGCTAATGTAATAGCCTTGAACATTATTGTTGTTTACCGTAATCTGATGTTGATGTTGCTTAATAATAAATAACGAATACTGCCCATATTACAAAACATAAAAATAAAATAACACTATTGTTGTTTTAGATAGAATTGTCAAAACTTGTTTTTTTTAATATTAAAATTTGGGAAGAAAAACTTGTAAACTTGTATTTTTCAAGTCATCCTTGGACACTTCGTAGAATATATCATATTGGTGGAGAAAGTCAACTAATTATAGCAGTCAACAATTATCTGTATGAGAATTATTAATAGTATGACTTTTGATTTTTTTTCTTTTTTCTTTTATCGGTATCTATCTATCCATCTATTTGGATCAGATATTTATTGAAGCTTTTTACCATCGATGGGATTCAAACCGTTGATTGGAGAGTCATTTACCCAAACCTCAAACTCATCCATCTACCGACTGAGCTACGCTCCTAGGAGCATAGTACGTCTTTCTATTAAAAACATTATCTATTTTATATTCTACTTTACAAATATTGTGACACATTAGCATTATTGATGCTGAATAGGTAAGATTTGTTTTTTAAAAAGTAGTTTTTATTACTATGAATCGCAAACTTCACCGGTGCTTAGGTAAAATTAATTAATTTTAAAATCAATATAATATCCATAACATAACCTTTTTTTTTTTTTTTTTTTTTTTTTTTGGCGTAAAGAGTTTGAATAAGTCAAAAAGAAAAATTCTTCTGAAAACTTAATTATATGCAATAAGAATCAGTAAAAATGTTGTGTTGGTTTAAACTCCTCGCGTAAATACTCCTCATGATATATGATTTGTTCAATTCAAAGATGTTATATATGTGAAGTCAAGTTAAAGGGAGCCGATATTGACACCCATAAATATGATAAGCACACATATAATTTAATAAAAAATTTAATTACAAAAATATCCCAATAGGAATTTACTAATAAAGACAAATTAGTTTAATTAAAATTAAACAAAATACTATTTACACCCATTAATTATACCCATATCTTAAACTATATCACTTTATTAAAAAAAAAAAAAAAAAACCCTAATTCAACTTTAATTCTATGGTTTTTTTTTTTATATAATTATTATATTACATCTTATAATTATTGTGCAGTTTTGAAGTTCACATCCCATATTGTCTTTTACACAGGTAAAACGAGACTCTTTGATGGCTCTTCACATCATTATGTAGCCAAGCTATGATCACCGAAATCAGTTGCATTTTTCAGTTACGATCACCACTGTGTAGCCAAGTTCTGAGTTTTACGAAGAACAATTATGGAAAGTGTTAGAGAAGAGGCAAGCATCTTCCTTTCTTTTTTAAAAAAAAAAAAAAGAGGCAAGCATCTTTATTTTTGTTTCAACAAGAATAATATTATTTAACCATCATTCTACTAGTTTATAATATTATTTAACCATAAATTTATCATTTGTAAAATTGGGTGTGTTAATAACTTATGAGGGTTTATAAATAAATTGTATTAAAATGAAAACATTCATTTAAATAAGGGTACTATTGGCATTAAGATGGGTGCTTCTAGTAATATTTTAATTTTAAATTTTAGACATGAGTGTACTTATAAATATGGGTGTCAATATCCGTACCCCAAGTTAAAATATTAAAAAGAAAAGAATATTTTCATGTACAAGGTCCAAGATAGATTATGCATCCAATCATGAAAATTAAAAATTAATAACGTAGTGATTAGTTTGTAATTTAAAATATAGAAATGAAAAGACTTCGCTTGACTTGGCAAACATTACAAAACATTGCTTTGTCTTCTAAGCTAAAACCGTAGGTAAGGAGTAACAATGACATGGGTCCAACACTCCAACCCTATATACAGTATTATGTTTCCAATTTTTAAAGATTTTTTTTCTAAAATATATGTTTATTAACATTTTACCATTTCTAAACAAAAAATTGACTTCCTCTAATATTTGCTTTGACTATAGGTACAAGTGAAGTTTCAATATTTCTGTAAAAACCTCTTCTCTTGAAAGTAAGCTTCCGTTAAAGATTACCAATCAAATAATATTATTATCATATCACAAAATAGGAGAGAGAGGCATAGATCACTTTTTTTTTTTTTTTCATTTATTTATTTATTTATTTTATGAAAAACCGTAGGTGCTATTCCTTATAGGCTTATAGGCTTTAGGGTTGCCGTCATGGCGGTACCACCGACAATAGGATCTCTCCCCGACATGGTGGCTCATCTTATCTCCATGCTCCAATGTTTGCTTTCCTCCCCTTCATCTTAATTGTCTTCGCCGCACAGCTTTTTACCAAAAACACCATCCACATTTGCGGCCACTAACGTACCATGCACACTACCCTCTGATCCATTTCTTGCGTCGGCTTAGATCTCCACATCACTTTCTACTGTGCCTACCTTGTCTCAACAACTGTCATTTGCCTTTAGTTCCCTTGGTATCATGATGTAGCAATCTGTTGCAGTACCGATTGATTCGCTTCCGCCAGCGTCCATTGCGGCTGCTTCTAACATCTTTGACTTGTCAGTGAAGCCTTCCATTGCAGATGTGCTCAAAAAATCATCCCATTCAATCTCCTCTTCCATGCATTCTTCTCCTAACATGCCAGCTAAAAAGGAGAATTTGTGGCTATTCGCATTAATGAATCAATATACTTGGAACGTGTTGCAATGTGCAAATCAGCTGTAATTGGTTGAGTTATTTTATCTAGAGGAGATACTCCTTGGAAAATCTACAATTTGAAATTGAAACTACAATAAGGTTGGGTAGAGGATATTATAACATATTGTTTTCTAACGTTCATGATAAAGAGAAAGTTTGGTCTTTTGACTCGATTATATTGAAGCTAGGAATTCTAAGATTGTAGCAATGGCAACCTGATTTTAATCCTTATAAGTAAAAGACAACACATTCACAAGTTTGGGTTCGTTTTTACGAACTTGGTTGGGAATATTGGTACTCCAAAATTTTGACTGACATTGCTCGAGGCATATGAGTGCCATTAAAAATTGATAAGGCAACCCTTGAAGGAGACCTGGTCATTACGCTAGGGTGCTTATATATGTGAACCTTTCTTACAACTTGCTGGATTCTCTTATGCTCGAACGAGACAGTGCTTGTTTATTTATTTTTGTTCATTATGAGAATTTGCTTGATTTTTGTAATTCGTGCAGCTTTATTGGGCATACACCTACCAACTGTCATTGGAACATACCACATTTGGATAATTCTTATCACAAAAAGCGAGAACTTTCATGGCAATCTCGTGGTTGCTCAAAGGTTAGGCAAGAATATCGTCCTAAAGTTGATGAGAAGAGCTCTCTTCTTGATCTAAATATTTTCGTTCAAGATTCAATTATGGTTCATTCTTCTACGGATTCTGTTCTGGTTGAGGGGACGAGTTCTATTCCTAGAACGAATCCGATTGATCAATGGGATTTGAATGTCCAATGGGTTTCGATTGATGGTTCTATTTCTAGATCGATTAGTTCATCGATGCAGGTTACTTTTGATTTTCCTACAACTACTGTAGTCACTTCTCCTCTGCATGATCTGATTGCTTAGTAGGGTTTGATTGACTA
This sequence comes from Acer yangbiense, assembly GCA_008009225.1. NCBI lineage: Eukaryota > Viridiplantae > Streptophyta > Magnoliopsida > Sapindales > Sapindaceae > Acer > Acer yangbiense. The sequence continues at coordinate 39,758 of VAHF01000137.1, read as the reverse complement.
AAGGGTTTTGATTGATAATTCCAAGTCCTATACTGCTTCTTTTGTTCTGATTGAGAGGACAAGTTTTATTTCAGATATTACTGTCACCATTACACTACTATAGTACCTTCTACACAACGGGGTTTGACTGATATTACCTCTTCTTCTGCTTCTGTATTGGTTGTGTTAGAGCCCAAGGTTAGATTGTAGATTCCAATTTCCATGTCTCGGGCTAAACTTCGTTTTGCTGCCAACTCTTCCACCCCTTTGGTGAGATTGGATACTTCTCTCTCTGTAGCACAGACTAAGATTCACTCTAATTTTACGACTTCCATAGCCCTACCAAAATTAAGCCTTATTGATAATTGGGCTACTCAGGTTAATGCAGAAAGGAATGATTTAGAGAATATCACTAAAGTCTTCTCTCTCTGATGATTATCTTTGATAGTGTTGTTCGGTATCCGTTGGTTTGGATATATTAGTTAATTAGTTTAGTTCATGTTTTTTTTTTCCCTTTAGTTGAAGCATGCATGCCTATTTAGATTAATGTTTTAAGGCTTGTGCACCCATCTACTTTTGATTTTCTTTTTCCTCTATCGTTCTTCCTTTTTTTTTTTTTTCTTTCCTTTTTATATATATGGTTCTGCTTGGAGGTTTTTCAGCATATGATCGTATGTGATGCCTTTTCCTTCCAAGTCAGTCTGATTTAAAAATATATTGTTGACGGTGATTTTTCATAGTCACTCAATCAACGATTTGATATCAAGTTTATGAACGAGAATGATTGAAATTAACACTACAAAGTATTAGCAATAATGAACAAAAAATACGTGGTAAAACTCCGATGGTCGGAGAAACATCCACGGGTTGTTGCCTAAGCAACGAAGTCAAATCCACTATAAAAGCTGTTATTGAATACACAATCTGGTCTCTCCTCTTAATTCTCACGTACCCCTTATTTTATGTGTTACAGGGGTATTTATACATAATGCTATTAGGGTTTGTGGGCGCCATTAGGGTTTGGTGTCGTGGTGCCCAAGTTTTGGGCGATTGTCCAGTCCTAAACGGATTCTGTTTCCTTCTTGAGTGTAACATGTTTCCCGATTTGAAAGAATCTGAGTTTAGACCGGATTCTTTCTCCTCTATTTACGGGAAACCTGTTTGTTTCCTTGTTAAACTCTGGGCAGCCGCACTGTTGTTTATTGTGGGGATGCTGGTAACTGATTATGCCCACCTGTTCGGGACGTGAATGCTGGTGACTATCTTTTTTATCGAATCCCGAGCATGCCCGAGCAGGCTTTGCTACCCGAGCCGATTCTCTTTGTTTGTGACAGGGTTGCTTTAGTTTTAGCCGAGTAAGTTACCTTGGGGGATTTCTGCCCCTTCGAGTTGACTTCTCTTGACTCCTACTTATGTGGCTTCTTATGGTGATGACGTGTCATTTATGACGATTTTTACCTATAACAATACCCTCTTAAATATTTGAGCCGAATACACCAGGTCCGACTTACTCGGGACAAATATTTAACTTCCGTTTGCCTCTTTTCTCATGACTTGTTTTTGTTTGTCGTCTTCCGCATTAATGTTGGATTTCAATATCCTCGTTTGATTAGAAGCATTAATGACGTGTCTTAATTATGTCTGCATGTGTTTGATCCGCCCCTCATTCAGAAATCTTTTGATGGTGACATACTGACTTTCTGACTGCTCAAGGCTTTCTTCGATTGCCACCTATCTCCTCTTGCTTGGTCGTGGTACAGGGCATTTATGGGACACGACCCTTCTGCTCGTTCGCGTACAGCCCACGTCACTACTCCCGTCTCTCTATTTTCCCGCTTCTCTACCTACCCTTTCTAGGGTTTCAATTTTTCGAACCTGATACCTTGTGAAACAAAATACGGTATGTTCTAAATATGTTATCTAGAAGGGGGGGGGGGGGGGTGAATATATTTGAACTATTATTACCCAATTTTCGCATGCAAGTCAATTTTACGAAAATGCCCCTACTAGTCAAAGATACAAGCAAGTGTAATATAGTGCGGAATTTAAATAACACTTGATGTATACGTGGAAACCCAACCACTGGGAAAAACCACGGGCTGTTTAGTGCGCCACACTCGGACCTCGAAATCCACTAATCGAAATGGAGTTTACAACCTATGTAGACCTCGTCTAACACTCCGGTCAATAACCCCCCACTTCTACCACTCGGGCCTTTAAAAGTGGCTCTAGTCCAATTACTTGAGGCCTAAGCAACCTTAGCCTCAAGACTTAATTCTCTAAGAAGAGATTATGCAACCTATGTGAATATGTATGAATATTCAAATAACAAACAAGGCTAGGTAACCTTAGATGCTTATCTAGGATGATGATATAATCAATTTAATCAACCCTAGATATCAATTGATGAATGACATGTCAAATAGCTTAGCTAATCAAGATTAAGCAAAAACCTAATTAGCTATCACAAAAACAACACTCAATTAATTCAACACAATTAATTCTCTATTCTTGTATTTATCATATGATCAACAACATACAAGTAAATTAAAAGAGAATATGCTTGATAGTAAAAATACTAAAATAAGATGACACTAATCAAAATCTTACCAAGCATATTGTGATGATGCCAATCCAATCATAGATACTTTCTATGTAGACATAGAGGATGCAATATGAAATTTGATGCAAAAAGGATTTGATTTGAGTGTTTAAAGGTGAGTTCTTGATTTGATTTTTTCTCAAAAATCTCTCTTGAAAGTTTAGGGTTCTAATAACTCAAGAAGCTTATTCAGAGAATGAGAAAGTAAGATATTTATAGACATCAAGAATTGGGCATGTGAAAAGAAAATTTTGCCCCTGAAACGCACCGTTCGGCGGTTTCAATCGGCGGCCAGGCCGCCGATCACGACCGCCGAATTGAGCCAGTGAAGAACAGAGCATCAACGGCGGTTTCATTCGGCGATTTCGTGACCGCCGATCCAACCGCCGAATTAGACCGAGAGATTAAAATTGATCAAGTATGAACGGTGGTTTTGAACGGCGGTCGTGACCGCCGATCGTGACCGTATAATTGCTTCAGACCAATCTGGACTGAAACGGCGGTTTCATTCGGCGGCCAGGCCGCCGATCATAACCGCCGATCACCAACAATGGTGAAAACCAAGGAGAAGCCAAGGGCATTCTCCGTGGGCGGTCTTTGCATAAAACCAAGCACACATACGTGTGAGCGTGGACGTTTCCGAACACTATCGGGAAACGAATTACTAAGCACATATACACACAACAAGTTATAAAACAAAGTGCTAGTGTGTAAAGTGACATGTGAAGAGTATGCACACAAATGCAAGTATGCTAAGTGTGTGTGTGCTTACTAAATCTCTTCAAAGAAAAATCAAGCACAAGAAATTATACATTTGGCGTGCTTGTCCCTTGAGGTCTTGAAAGGGCCTTCGAGCATGAAGTTCAAACACCTAAACTACCCTTACATTATCAACCCCAACATGTGGTTTGTCCACGAAATAAGCCAATCAAGATATGGGAATCCTTACAATCTCCCCCTTTGGCTATTTCGTGACAAAACCACCACTCACATTGATTCCTCACAACATAATAGAAATTACGGGTCTACTAAGATTTTCTACTTTACAAAGAGATATATAAAAATAAACTTGAAGTCTTCAATCTCAAGTAGAACAATCAATCCCTGAAAGCAAAGTTTCTATACTTTCCAATTCAAGTAAAAAGTGAGATGAATCAAGTGAGGACATAAACAAGCATTTGCATTTCTAAGAGTTTAAACACAATATCATGCAATGTATGATGAATGCAATGCTCCCCCTCAAAGGGTTACTCCCCCTCAATGTATTGTCTCCCCAACATGCATAATTGCAACCCCCCTTACCACCATTCTACTCCCCCTTTTTGTCATGATATAGGCAAATGAGTAGTCCCTAACCGGGTCACTTAGCAAAGAGAGATGATAGCATTCAAGTCATTTGCATAATCATAAAATGCACTTTATGCAACTCTATCAAATGGAGAGAAACAAGGAGATTTATTTTGAAATAAATGTGTGAAACAAAACATGCTTTGCATAAAAGACATGTAGCATTCAAGTCCAAAATACAATGGTATTTGGCAAAGCAAATGACAAAGGTTTCTAATAAGAATTCAAACCAATTTCACCAATGTCATGAGAGAAGCAAAGATATAGAGTTTTCATTGATTTTAATGTATGAGCAACTATATCCATCTTTATAAGTCAAACATGTCATGAGCAACTTTGCACCCTATTTGATTTTTTCAGGAATGAAACCCGTATGATAATAGACATGTTCAACAAATAAAGAAAGAGAGACAATTTGGAATATAAATTCCTTTGAACGGATACAAGATCCTTTATTCATTTAGAGCCTCATAAGCTTTTTCACACAAGTTTTGCATTTAAAAATTGCAATAATCAATTCATGCTTTTTCATTTGAGCATGTCATTTGAATTTCATGCTTTTCATATGTCATTAGCATGTTATAAACAACTCATGCTTTTCAATTTTTAAGCATGTCATTAAGAATCATCATGTCATGGAGATAACTATAGGTCATCCAAATCATACTTCCTATGTAAATCTCCTAGTCCAAAAATACATGTTTGAACATAAATATGACATGGATTGTAAACAAGCATGGTTCACACTTATTGAATTGAAAACATATATACATATGTGCAACCAAGCTTACTCAAGCAATTAATAAAGAAGCATAAGATTTTTCAAATATTTGCATGCAACAAGTATGCATAAGCTCTCTTTGCTTGAGTTCCCCATATGGGGTCAATATCATCCTTCATCAATGAAGGTCACGAGGTCCTATGGACCTCCCAAGTCCATTTGACTTGGTTGAACCTATGTGAGACTTGTTAGTCTCATAGCAAGCGGGTTCATTTTTCATTATCCACATAGATATGACATTTTTCTTCCTAGTGGACAATGGTTCAAGAGTACTAGAAATAATAGGATCATGAACATGAATATTTTCCTTTCTATTAGCATGCATTCTAGCTCTTGTCATTCTCTTTTCAATCATGCTTTTGATTCTACATAATTTAATAAAATGAAAGCAATTTGGTCTAATGTGACCATCAATACCACAAAAGTGACATGTAGGGATAAATTTAGAATTCATACCATGTCCTTGTGCATGCATAGGAGCCTTCCCATGACTTTGTGGTTGAACGGGTTCAAATCTTCTTTGTTATTAAACCGGTCTCGCTTGCTTCCTTGTTTCATTTTGCATGATTGGCATCTTCCCTTGATGAATATGAGTTTGAGGGAAGTTTGGTTGAGGAACTTTTTGAGCTTGAGGTTGTCTCTTTGGAGCTTCCTTCACATGTGCACTTCTTGAGCATTGTCCTAGATTGATTTTCTTCTTAGGTGTGTGCACCGGTGAGGCTTCATTCTTGCCCAAACTCTTAACAAAGATGGTCTTGGTTGGAGTAGTGATCTCCTTGCTTGCTTCATACCCAATACCTCTCTTGTCACAAGGGTTCTTTCCACTACCAAGAATGTGGTCAAGTTTCTTGGTGCTTGTAGTCATTCTAGATAATGACTCTATGGCTTCAACAAGCTCTCTCTTCAACCCTTCTTCATTCCTCTTAGACATAGCTAGCTCATCCCTTAGCTTGTCTTCAATCTTCTTAGATGCCTCCACTTGTTTACTTAAGTGGTCATTGTGTGTTGAAAGTTCTAGATTTTCATCCTCTAAAATCTTCAACTTTCTATTTTTCTTCTCCAATGAACTTTCACACTTGACTATAAAGTCATTCACATCCATTTTCTCTACACTTCCATTTGTAGAGTTAGATAAGGAGTCACCTTCACTTAAGTTATCTCCTCCACTCTCATTCTCACTAATGGAGTCATTTTCCTCATTTAGACCTCCACCTTGGTCTCTTGAGTCAATGAGAGTCATATCCCAATGAGTAGCTACATTTATCTTCTCTAGAGCTACTTCTTCATCTTTTTCTTCTATGGGATCACTAGCAACGGAATTCTTACCAACAACTTCATTTTCTTCACAAGTGGCACCCAATGCCTTGAAGTTATTGATAAGCTCATCATCGCTTGATGACTTATCTCCCTCTCCGGAGTCATCACTTTCACTCCATGTGGCGGTCATCACTTTTGCCATATTGTTCTTCAAATTCCCACAATCCGGTGAGATGTGACCTATACCACCACACTCATAGCATTGGACCCCTTTCTTCTCACTATGCTCTTGCCTAGGCTCAAAATTCTTAAAGGGAGTTTTTTTCTTCAAGTCTTGGCCTTTGGATCCAATGCCCTTATTCTCGAACTTGACAAACTTCTTGAATCTTCTAAGTAGCAAAGCCATGTCTTGGTCCGAGTCACCTTTTTCCTCCTTCTCAACCTTGGAAGCTTTCAAAGCAATTCCGTTTTGCTTTTTAGGAGGTGAAATACTAGGAGCCTTCCTAGATTCATAGGCGAGGAGTCTTCCAATCACCTCGCTCGGCTTCATATCCTTGTATGTGCTATTTTCTTCGAAAGCCGTCATTTTTGATTCGAACTTAGCGGGGAGAGACCTCATAATTTTCTGCTTAACTCTCCTATCTAAATAAGGATCACCGAGTTGATGGCTTTGATTCACAATATCCATCAACTTGACTTCAAAGTCATTGAAGCACTCGTCCTCCTCCATTTTAATCAACTCAAATTGCGTTTGAAGGACTTGTAGCTTGGAATCCTTAACGACATCGGTTCCCTCATGTGAAACCTGTAGGATGTCCCATGCCTCCTTGGCAATCCTAGTGTTCTGAATCAGTTTGTACTGATTTTCATCCACTGCACATAGAAGAGCATGTCATGCCTTCTTATTCCATTTTGAAGTCTCAAACTCTTCAGGTGACCACTGGGCCTTTGGCTTGAGTACTTCTTCTCCACCACTCGTGGGAGTCATCATAGGAGGTGCATACCCATCTTCAATTGCCATCCATGCCCTATCATGGATTTGGCACACATATGCCTCCATCTTGCCTTTCCATGAGGCATAATTCACACCGGTGAGGAGAGGAGGCCGTGTGCTTGAAGCACCCTCATGGTTGCCACCGTATCCACTCATTGTATATAATGAATGAATTCAAATGAATGCAAAATGTATGAATGAGCAAAAATCACACAAATGCAAAACACACCTAAAATGAGCTAGGATCACCTAAGTATATCTAGGAACCAACTCTGATACCAATTGAAACAAAATATGGTGTGTTCTAAATATGTTATCTAGAGGGGGGGTGAATATATTTTAACTATTATTACCCAATTTTCGCATGCAAGTCAATTTTACGAAAATGCCCCTACTAGTCAAAGATACAAACAAGTGTAATATAGTGCGGAATTTAAATAACACTTGATGTATACGTGGAAACCCAACCACTGGGAAAAACCACGGGCTGTTTAGTACGCCACACTCGGACCTCGAAATCCACTAATCGAAATGGAGTTTACAACCTATGTAGACCTCGTCTAACACTCCGGTCAATAACCCCCCACTTCTACCACTCGAGCCTTTAAAAGTGGCCTAGTCCAATTGCTTGAGGCCTAAGCAACCTTAGCCTCAAGACTTAATTCTCTAAGAAGAGATTATGCAACCTATGTGAATATGTATGAATATTCAAATAACAAACAAGGCTAGGTAACCTTAGATGCTTATCTAGGATGATGATATAATCAATTTAATCAACCCTAGATATCAATTGCTAAATGACATGTCAAATAGCTTAGCTAATCAAGATTAAGCAAAAACCTAATTAGCTATCACAAAAACAACACTCAATTAATTCAACACAATTAATTCTCTATTCTTGTATTTATCATATGATCAACAACATACAAGTAAATTAAAAGAGAATATGCTTGATAGTAAAAATACTAAAATAAGATGACACTAATCAAAATCTTACCAAGCATATTGTGATGATGCCAATCCAATCATAGATGCTTTCTATGTAGACATAGAGGATGCAATATGAAATTTAATGCAAAAAGGATTTGATTTGAGTGTTTAAAGGTGAGTTCTTGATTTGATTTTTTCTCAAAAATCTCTCTTGAAAGTTTAAGGTTCTAATAACTCAAGAAGCTTATTCAGAGAATGAGAAAGTAAGATATTTATAGACATCAAGAATTGGGCATGTGGAAAGACAATTTTACCCCTGAAACGCACCGTTCGGCGGTTTCAATCGGCGGCCAGGCCACCGATCACGACCGTGAAGAACAGAGCATCAACGGCGGTTTCATTCGGCGGTTTCGTGACCGCCGATCCAACCGCCGAATTAGACCGAGAGATTAAAATCGATCAGGTATGAACGGCGGTTTCGAACGGCGGTCGTGACCGCCGATCGTGACCGCATATTACTTCAGACCAATCTGGACTGAAACGGCGGTTTCATTCGGCGGCCAGGCCGCCGATCCTAACCGTCGATCACCAACAATGGTGAAAACCAAGGAAAAGCCAAGGGCATTCTCCGTAGGCGGTCTTCGCGCAAAACCAAGCACACATACGTGTAAGCGCGGACGTTTCCGAACACTATCGGGAAATGAATTACTAAGCACATATACACACAACAAGTTATAAAACAAAGTGCTAGTGTGTAAAGTGACATGTGAAGAGTATGCACACAAATGCAAGTATGCTAAGTGTGTGTGTGCTTACTAAATCTCTTCAAAGAAAAATCAAGCATAAGAAATTATACCTTTGGCGTGCTTGTCCCTTGAGGTCTTGAAAGGGCCTTCGAGCATGAAGTTCAAACACCTAAACTACCCTTACATTATCAACCCCAACATGTGGTTTGTCCACGAAATAAGACAATCAAGATATGGGAATCCTTACACCTTGCCTATATAAACATTGTGCTTGAAAGAAGATTTTCGCCTATTTTTATTCAGCCATTTTCTTCTTTCTTCGAGAGAAAAGTTTGCCTGCATCTGTTGTATTTCTGGGAATTTTATTTTGTTGTTTGATTCTTTTTGAGTTTCAACGCTTCTTGGTTTTGTTTTGCCGAGATACTCAGTTCCAACCCCCAGATCTTTTCTTGAAGACTCTTCCTCTACGGTTCGCGTATCTCCAGTTTTTCGGTACATCAAGGTTAGTTCTCATGGATTCTGCGGCTAAGCACCGTCTTTTTACTGTTGGTATGATTGTCATTGAACGAAATGATGCTTTTACTGCCACGGTTGTCCACAGGTTGCTAGGAGATCCTCTTTTCGATCAGCCTCACTTCTTAGACGCCGACGTTTCAAGGCTTTTCCGCGAAGTCCCTGCTACTTCTAAAGTTCCACCTGCTTCTGAAGTCCCCTCCGCTTTTTCTAACTCTTCAAAACCTGAGTCTTATCAACCCGAAGCTCAATCAGATCCTTCTGTTTCCGTTTATGGTGACACTCGGCCGTGGAAACGAATAGGGAAGAAGAAGAGTCAGACCAAAATCTACAAGGATTCTTACTCCAGGGAAAGCCGGATCGGGACCCAGAGAGTTGTTGAGAATGACATTGAAGAAGAGCACATGAGGGCTCGCATTATTTTCTCTCCCGAGCGGGTGTGTGCCTATGATATCGAGCAAAATGTGGTCGGTCTTGAGGAGGTCAACAAATACAAGCGACGGTTTGATTTGGACGACGGCGTTATCTCACTAAGTCCTACTGACGGCCGAGCTGTATGGAACCCCCCACCCGGCCAAGTGGCAATCTATGGGGCGATGCTTACTTGTGGTGTTACTCTTCCTCTTCAGCCTTTCATTACTTGGTTCTTAGCTGAGGCTCAGCTTGCCCCAGCACAGCTGACTCCGAACAGCTATCGGATTTTGATGTGCATGTGGCACATGTGGCATAGGATGAAACGGCCACCTCCCACCCCTCGCGAAATTAGGCATTTTTATTCATTGAAGCCTCTGGGGAAATCCGGGGTTTATTTCATTCTTTCAACCCAGCCTAAGAACTGAATACCAAAAGACGTGATGGTCAAGGGTGAAGTCGAACTGGCCGCGGACGAGAACATGAAAAGATTTGTTTGGGGCTTCCCTTCTTCAAATAAATTCTCAAAGAACAATTGGTTCTTCGTGGGTAAACGCTGGGGCCAATCGATTAGCTTCGATCTTAATGGTACTCGGGTGACACGCAAGGTCCCTCGGTACTTTTGCTCGCCAGACAAATGGAATCATACGACTCCTTATTTTACTGACGAGGAGCTTAAAACTCTGGCCCGGGCGGCCGTTCGTCCTTTGGAGAAGAGGGGGAAACCTTATCTCTTTGACGAAGAGAAGATGATTAGGGCTCGCCTTTTTCCTGAGATTACTGCACGCCGACGACGCTGTAAGTTTTCATAGAACTTTATTGATTGCTCTCTTTCCTAGTCGGCTTACTAACTTGAAAATATCTTTTAGTGTTCGATGTAGATATCGTTTGTGATGCTCAGGCGCGCCGGATGAAGGGTATTGTGGAGGCGAGCTTAAAAGAGGTTATTCATCAGCGGGATGCTGGGATAGCCCCTCCACAATTTGATTCTGACGAAAGTTCTTCCGAGGAATATAGTGAAGGGAACGTGCCTGATTATACGCCCGAGGAGACTCATGGTCAGGAAATGGAGACGTTCTTGGTCAAAGATATGGGCAATCCAGGGGACTTTGCTACAGATAAGGCTGCTGCTGAGAAGGGCAACCAGGCGGGCACTTCTTCATCTAAGGGGAAAGAGAAGGTTAGGGAATCTTCTAAGCCTGCGGTTTTTTCCTGCGGGACTCACTCTTTCCACCCTGCTGCAAATGAGCCGAGTGCTACATTCCAGGGTGCTGAAACAGCTAGGGAGCATCTAGGTGTGATGGCTTCGGAGATTCTGACTCCTGCTGAGTCAAACTTTACGCCTCCTGCAGGTGGTGGTGCTGAAATGAGGTATCCCGGCCTGGATTCTGAGGACCCTGCTGCTAACTTGAATACTCGTGGGAGGCAGTTTAGAAAGAGAAAAGCCTCATTTTCGCCCTGCCGCCCTACCCCTAAGATCCCCCGGGTGGTTGCATATATCGATTAATCTTCGGGGATGAGGGGGAAGCTGAGGTTGGGAGAACAATGATTGGGACTCCTCCATGGGATCAGGTCAAGGACAATGCCAGTGGTTCCGCCGACTCTCCTTGGGCGACATCGACTGCGGGGCTCCCAGAAGCTAATGTTGGTGGCTTGGGCCCATCGACCCAAACTGGTGAACCTACCCCCGAGACTATGCTGAGGGCCATGGCTTCAAGCCGAGCTTACATAGGGGGGACAGCTGGAGTCGCTTCAGGGTCGGCCCTTCAGCAAGCCGTTTGCATAACCTTTTCAATAGTGTCTCTTATGTAAGTTTGCTTTTAGATCAGTTTCCTCGTTTTGTGGTTTCGTATTCTCACTTTTCATTTTATTGCATAACCTGACTGCAGATGGAGGCTGAGATGTCAGAGGCTTGCCAGGTCGGTAAAGCCCAGGCAGAAAGAATAAGGTGGCTAGAGGCCCAACTAAAGGAGAGCGAAGATTGCTGCGCTCGGGTTGAGCTGGCTTGTCAGGAAGAGGCCAAGTCAAATCAGGTGCTCCTGGATCAATGTTTGGTGCATCAAATGGAGGCTAAACAGAAAGCATCTTTCGCTGCTAAGGAGGTCAAGACTTTGCAAGATCAGTTGTCATCTTCTCAGGATGTTCTGCTCCAGGCCGAGTAGAACGCTGAAGACGCTAAATCATCTTATGAGCGTCGAATCGAAGACTTTGAGCGTCAGGCATTGACAGTCAAGTCCCTGTCGAAGGAAGCTAAGCTGGAGTTGGAGATACAGAGGGTCGATCATTTTAAAAGATCTCCGGCCTATGATGCTTTGCTTCTCTGGGAGTTCCAACGGGGGATGGTCTCTGCTGGGGAGTTCTTCAAGATGAAGAATAGGGCAACTGACCGGGCCAGGGCCAACTGGAGCCTTTCAATTAAGAAGCATGTGGATACGTCTCTGGAGTCTCTTCGGATCCAGATGAAAGAGTGGCGAGCATATTGCTGGAGTAAAGGTAAGGTGCCACATCTCATGCATCTGGAGGTTCCCACCGTCGATTCCTTCTCTACTTTTCACGCTTGTCAGAAAGTGGGGATTAACGGTGAGAATCCTGACATTGGGCCCGTCCCTGGGACTGACTATAGTGCCTGGATGGATGATGAAGAAGAAGATGTGATCGTGTGGCCCTCTGATGATAGCCTCCTGAGCGAGTATGTAATGGAGCCTGACCCGAGCGTCGGCGGGAGCAGCTCACAACCCTCAGTGCCGTCTTCTTGATCTTTTATTTGGTTTTTTTGTAATGATCTTTGTATTCACCTTTACTCATATCTATATGAATCTTTATTCTTATGCTGTTCCGCTGTTTCTAACTCCCTGCATGATAAACACATAAATGGGTTGAACTAAATCTGTATTGAGTATAATTTATTTGATAGCCTGTATTGGCTGTCTCTGATCTTAAGGATTTTCGGAACCCTTTACTCTAGTCGAGTATCTCCTTTACTGGCGTTTGTGAATGAGCCGAGTTCTTATTAAGTAATCTATTAGTTCAACCGAGTATCTTATTAACTGGCGTTCGTGAATTTGAGCCGAGTATTTTATTAACTGCAATCAAGTTCCAATTAGTTCGTGAATTTGAGCCGAGTATCTTATTAACTGGCAATCAATTAACACAGCCTCATGTTTGAAGTTACTTTGCCCTAGCGTTACGTCGAGGCTCACCACAACCATACGCCAAGGTCCTTGCACATGTCACCTAGGACGTCTCCCAGTTTTGTCTATGCAAGGTTTTGCCGAATCGTTGGGGTATTTGTGTACTGGCCAACACGGCTGCGCATCTCACCAGTCTTTCTGGCGGCACTTCCGAGCAGTTTTTTCCAATTATCCTGGTGCCTCGGATTTGCCTTTTTGCTAAGAGGTGCGTTTGTACCGTCTTAACTAGGCGGGCACGCTACTTCAGCTTTTTTCGCCCTTCGGGCACTATTCATCCGCTCTCTCGCGGCTTCATAGCGCCTGAAATTTTTTTCTTTTTCAATATTTATTTGGTTGACTTCTGAGTGGCCGCCATTCCCTTCTGACGGTGTATTCATTGTCTTCAGCAAATAATTTTTTTATTAACAACTGAACTTTCAAATGATTAAAATGATAATCTGAAAACTAAAATACGACAAAATGCGAAATTTGAAACTAACTAAAGCAAAAGGTGGGGATAGGTTCCTTTTTAAGGATAGAAGATTTTGAGGTACTGTGCATTGCATGGTCGAGGCACCAGGCTACCCTCTGGTCGGGCTATCATGTAAGCTCCATGTCCAGCAACTCCTTTAATGATGTATGATCCCTCCCATTTGTCAGCGAGAGATCCTGCTGATTTATCTTTGGTGTTTGGGGATACCCTTCTCAGCACCAAATCTCTGAGCTGGAATTTACGCACGCGAACGTGAGAATTGTAGTATCTCACAGCCCTTTGCTGGTATGCTGCATTCCTTACTTGTGCTGCGTCTCTGACTTCTTCCAGTTCATCTAAGTTCTGCTGCAACATGTTGACATTGTGCTCTGAGCTATATAACCGAACCCTAGGAGAGGTGAAAGTTGTTTCTATCGGGGATAACAGCCTCCGTTCCAAATGCTAATGCGAAAGGAGTTTCCCCTGTGGATGACCTCATAGTTGTTCAATATGCCCATAGTACCTCAGGCAGCTTGTCCGCCCAGCAACCTTTCCTTGCCTCCAGCTTCACTTTCAGCGTGTGCTTGATCACTTTGTTTACTGCCTCTGTCTGACCATTGGTTTGAGGATGGGCGGGAGATGCGTAATAATTTGTGATTTTGTATTCCTCACACATCTCCCTGAATTTACTATTATCAAATTGGGTCTCGTTGTCTGTTATGATGATGCTCGGAATCCCGAACCTGTATATTATGTTCTTCTTGACGAAGTTGGTGGTGTTTGCCTCGGTGATATGCACGAGTGCCTCTGCTTTTGCCCATTTGGTAAAGTAGTCCACTGCCACAATAGCATGCTTCGCACCTCCCTTTGTTCCTGTGGGCATTGGTCCTATTAGATCGAGGCCCCACATGGCAAAATGCCAAGGTGAGGTTAGGCTTCTGAGTAATTCTAGGGGTTGCCGAATGTCGTTTGCTATTATTTGGCATGTTTCACAACTCTCCGCGAATCGCTATGCCTCTGCGAACAAAGTCGGCCAGTAGAATCCTTGTCTAAGTACCTTGTGTGCTAGGCTCTTACCCCCAGTATGGTTCCCGCATACTCCACTGTGAACATCCTTTAGGATCTTTTTGGTTTCTTCGCCGGCAACACACATTTGCAGTACTTTTGAGAACCCTCTCCTGTATAATTCTCTCCTCAGGATTGTGTACCGGGTTGACCTGTATTTGATGCGTTTAGCTTCCACAGCATCTTCCGGTAATACGTTTTCCTCCAAGTACTTTCTGAGCTGGATTGTCCAGTCGCCTGGGCCTGGTCGGATCTCTACTGTCATGACTTCCTACGATTCTGCTATACTCGGCTTAGTCAGGTGTGCCACCGGTATTGCTTTGGACCTGATACTCATGGTGGATGAAGCTAATTTGGACAAGGCATCTGCTTTTTCATTCTCTTCCCGAGGGATCTGAAAGATTTTGTACATCTTGAATTTTCTGAGCAATCTTTTTGCAATGTCTAAGTAAGCTATCATGTGCTCCTCCCTCGCTTGGTATTCGTCCAGTACCTGGTTAACCACAACCTGTGAATCGCTGTAAATTTCCAACTCATCTGCTCCCAATGCTATACAGACCCTCAAGCCGGCCAACAAAGCTTCATACTCTGCTTGATTGTTGGTTTCTTTGAAATCGAACCTCATGGCACACTCCACAATGTCTCCCTCCGGGGTTGTTATGACTATTCCTGCCCCGCTGCCATGTGTGTTTGATGATCCGTCTACATGCAACTTCCATTGGAACTCACTCGTCTGTTCATCTTCCATTATCCTTCTTACCTCGGCATTCGGCTCGGTGAATTCTGCTATAAAATATGACACCTCCTGCCCTTTGATTGCCGCTTTTGGCATGTACCTGATGTCAAATTCGCTGAGTTCCACTGCCCACTTGGTCAATCTTCCTGACATCTCCGGCTTTTGAAGGATAAGTTTCAACGGGCAGTCCGTGTATACTTCTATTACATGTGCTTGAAAATATGGCCTCAATTTCCTGGTTGCGGTGATCAGGGCCAGCGATACTTTCTCAGCTGGTGAATACCTGGTTTCTGCCGGTAGCAACGCCTTGCTTGTGTAATACACTGGTCTTTGTACTCCTTCCTCTAACCGAATCAGTATCGAACTTGTCGCCACTTCTATAACCGAGAGGTACAGGTACAATGTTTCTCCGACCACCGGTTTTGAAAGAATGGGTGCTCGTCCTAAATACTCTTTCAACTTCTGAAAGGGTTGTTTCACATTATTCGCTCCATTCGAGCCCTTTTCCCTTTTTATTGCTCTGAAGAATGGGGCGCACTTGTCTGTTGATTTTGCTATGAACCAGTTGAGTGATACAAGACATCCCGTAAGCCTCTGCACATCCTTCAATGTCTTTGGTGAAGCCATTTCTTCTAATGCTTTAATCTTCTCGGGATTTACCTCAATTCCTCTATGGTGTACCTAAAAACCTAAAAACCTTCCTGATGGTACCCCGAACACACACTTACTTAGGTTGAGCTTCATCCTGTACCTTCTCAGGACATCAAAGGTTTCCTTCAAATCTTCTGAATGTTTTTCCGCCGTGATGCTTTTGCTCAACATGTCATCCACATAGCCTCCATGTTTCTCCCAATCTGCCGAGCGAATATTCTATTTACCAAACTCTGGTACGTTACCCCAGCGTTCTTTAGTCCGAATGGCATCACTTTGTAACAATACAATCCTTGATCCGTGGTGAAAGCTATTTTTTCTTCATCTACCTTGTTCATCCGGATCTGATTGTATCCCGAGTAAGCATCCATGAAACTCAGTAATTCGTGTCCTGCTGTCGTATCTACCAACTGGTCGATCCTCGGTAGTGGGAAGCTATCTTTCAGACAAGCTTTGTTTAAATCCGTGAAGTCTACACACATCCTCCATTGATTGTTCTTCTTCTTGACTAATACTACATTGGCCACCCACTCCGGGTATTTGACTTCCCTTATTGATCCTGCAGAAAGCAATTTCTCCACCTCTTTCTTGATTGCGATGCTTCTCTCTGGGTTGAACAATCGTCTCTTTTGTACCATTGGGCGGAACTCCGAGTCGATGGAGAGATAATACGATATCACCTTTGTATCTATCCCAGGCATATCTTTATGACTCCAAGGGAACACATCCCGGTAATCCCTCAATAATGTGATGAGTTTGGCTTTGATGTACCCACTTAGGCTTGCTCCTATCTTTACCGTTCTACTTGGCTCATCTGGGTCTAATATCACTTCTTCGGTCGGCTCATCTTTTTTGGCTTCAAGCTCTTCTCTAGGGTCTAGTTCAAATTCCTTCGGTGCCTCTGCTTGCTCTTCAGGTTCATTGGCTTGCTCGGCTGATATAGTGTATAATTGGTGTACCTCCCTATCCTTGTAAACTAGCAGATTCACCCTTCGCGCCATCTCTTGTGATCCTTTGACCACGCCTACCCCATACTCAGTTGGGAACTTCATCATAAGGGCATACGCTGCCGTCACTGCCTTAGCTTTATTAGGAACGGTCGGCCAAGCAGGGCGTTGTATGGCCAATTCTCTGTATCTACAACCACGAAATCGAGTAATACTGTCTTCTGACAAGGGGCTTTCCCGACTTTCACTGGTAGTTTTACTGTGCCGAGTGACCTTACCTCTGCCCCGTAAAACCCTCTGAGTGGGGTATGAAGGGGCTGCAGGTCCTTTTTGTCTAATCTTAATTGATCGTACACCTCTGCACTTAAGATATCAGCTGAACTTCCATTATCAATCAAGATCCGATGAACCTCCATGTGACCAATTCGAGCACTGATAACCAACGCATCATTTGGCTTTACGTCTACTCCGTGAGAATCAGCCTCTGTGAAGATGATTGGATCCCAGCCTTCCTTGATCCTTTTTTGGGTCAGGTTCAATGGAGTTGACGTCGAGGTCTCTTCGGGCTTCCATGGCTTCCCGAATTTCCTGGGTTCTCTCCCTGTTACTTTTGCCAGTTGCTGGTCCATCGAAAATGGTGTTGATTGCTCCTTCATCTCCAGCTTTCTTGGGACTCAGCTTCCTTTCCCGTCCACCCTGTCGGTTATCTTTCTGTCCATCTGCCTTATCGGCCTTTTTAAAGACAATATCCTTCAAGTGCCCTTCTCGGATGAGGGTCTCGATGTGATCCCTTAGCTGGAAGCACTTAGATGTCTCATATCCGTTCTCTTTATAGAATTTGCAATATTTGGTGGTGTTCTTCTGAGCGTAAGTCAACTGCTTAGGCAGCTCTTTGGACATATTCTTTTTTTCCAAGATAGTTAATACCTCTTCCTAGTCTTTCTTCAACGGGGTCTAATTTGTATATCTGCCCTGGAATTTTTGGCGCGGCTGATCGGTTTTTGGATCATAAGCCCGGCAGCTGTCTCGTCCCGTCCTGTCCTGTCCTGTCCTGTCCATCTTGTGCTTTGTTCTTTTGCTTGTCACCTTTGGTGTCTGGTACTTTGGCTTGGTCTTTTGTTTTGGCTCATTTCAGATGACTACCATGTACAAAATAACCTCCTATCACAATTTCTTCTTCCTCGGCTAAGGCATAACCCCCAGCCATGTCCATCATGTCGGCATAACTGGTTAGGCGAGCTCTTCTTAAATCAAAGGATAACTGGCCGTTCTGAAGGTTGTTGATGAATGCTGCAATGATGGCTTCATCGTTCGCACTCCCTATCTCTGACACTTCCTGACCAAACCTTCCCAAGTATTTCTTCAGCGACTCATCTTTTCCTTGCTTGAGTTGGGACAAGTGAGCCACCGATTTCTTCCTGTGTACATTCCCGAGGAACTGCCTTGAGAAAGCTTTGCTCAGTTCGCTGAAGCTGCTTATGCTTACTGCTGGCAATCTACCGAACCACCGAGAACCTAGATCCCTAAGAGTCTGTGGAAAATTCAAGCATAGCAGAGCGTCATTGTGGACGTATTGGGCCATAGCACTCCTATACCTCCGGACATGTTCTTTTGGATCGGTATCTTTCTTGAACTGCTCTACGTGTGGCATCCTGAACCTCTCCAGGAAAGGCATCCTTAGAACTCCATTAGTGAAAGGACTGCCTGATTCATCATCTGACAGTTCATTGCGCCTATACCGCCTGACCAAAACATCCATCTGTCGACGATTGTTTTGCACCTCCCGGGTCAGGCTCTGTATGAGTATGCCTCTATCTTCTTCTGGTTCGCCCATTGCATTGAAATTTTGACTGATGGTCAACTTCTGGCCTCTCTCCTCCAGTTCCTACTCTCTGTGTTCTCGGTTTAGGCCATGTAATCGAACTGTGCCCCTCTGGCGTTTATGACGATAATACTGCTCACTCTCCCCTGAGGACGATAACCGATTTCTCCGGTGAATACGCTTCTTGGGTTGGTCCCGACTTCACCTCATTCGATCTAGATCATACCGTCTATCGGAATAACCTTCCTCTCTACGCTCCCTGCTACCCCTGGCTTGCCTTTCGGATAAAATCTCTGGCCTATCTGTAGGGTCTTGGCTTGCTTTTAAGAGCGCGTCAAGTGTTGGTATCACCATCGTGGAACGCAATCTTGTTATTTGATTTGGAGCGAACATGTTCTAGGGTGAAGTCAAACCTTCCGTAGTGGAAAGATCAACTCATTGCCTTGCTGAATTAGATATGAGTCACTGCAGAGAGGCCCGGAATCGTTGCACGATTTCTTCATTAGTTGGAGGGAAACGCTGGATACCGGCTAGGGCAGTTGATTGGTCTGCTGTTGCTAAGGTTACATATGCAGTATTGAGGGTGGCATCATCCTCCAACTCATTAATTGGTAATCCTTGACTGGAATCGCTACCATCTCCTTCGCCGGCCATTGCTTCACAAGTTTTTTAGATCCCCTTCTTCTAGCGCCAATTGTTGACGGTGATTTTTCGTAGTCACTCAATCAACGATTTGATATCAAGTTTATGAATGAGAATGATTGAAATTAACACTACAAAGTATTAGCAATAATGAACAAAAAAATACGTGGTAAAACTCCGATTTGTCGGAGAAACATCCACGGGTTGTTGCCTAAGCAACGAAGTCAAATCCACTATAAAAGCTGTTATTGAATACACACTCTGATCTCTCCTCTCAATTCTCACGTCCCCTTATTTTGTGTGTTACAGGGGTATTTATACATAATGCTACTAGGGTTTGTGGGTGCCGCTAGGGTTTGGTGTCGTGGTGCCCAAGTTTTGGGCGATTGTCCAGTCCTAAACAGATTCTGTTTCCTTCTCAGGTGTAGCATGTTTCCCGATTTGGCTGAGTCCGAGTTTGGGCCGGATTCTTTCTCCTCTATTTGTGGGAAACCTGTTTATTTCCTTGTTAAACTCTGGGCAGCCGCACCGTTGTTTATTGTGGGGATGTTGGTTACTGATTCTGCCCACGTGTTCGGGACGTGAATGCTGGTGACTATCTTTTTTATCGAATCCTGAGCATGCCCGAGCAGGCTTTGCTGCCCGAGCCGAGCTGAGCCGATTTCCTTGGTCTGTGGTTGGGTTTTTGCTACACAGGTTGATTTCCCTTCACTTCTGCTTACGTGGCCTCTTATGGTGATGATGTGCCTTTTACGACTATTTTACCTATAACAGGAGGCACCTTGGATGATGTGATCATATAGGATTGGGCCACGATCTATATGAATCTCTCAATAAGATCCGTTACATGATGAGATTCATATATATCGACAAAAGATGGCTATATATGGGTGATCTTAATCCTGAGTGTCTTATCGACCCCTTCAAGTTAAATCGTGTTTCTTGATATACCATGGGTGAGATTGGAGTTACATTCCGGTCAATATGTTTCATATGTTGGAATCATGGTTTGGCTTGTGGTTGGGAAGGTTTGTACACAATAGAGGAATCCACTCCTTCTTACGAGAAGTAGATAGTAGTTCCCTTAAGGGTTGATTCGGGCTTGAACAATATGAGCACTCTCTTAATTCTGTAAAGAATGTAGGATTTATTGTTCATTAGAGAATCAATGGTACTTAAAGAAATAAGAAATAATTAGAGGGGTATAACGTACACTATGACCTATCTCTAATTATGAACTACTTGTGGAGGATCATACCATATGCAATAGCTATATCGATGGACAACTGTAATTTCAGTTTGTGTAATACATCTACAGTTGGGAGAGTGCAGCCTCGGGTTTTTAGTGGAATAACTCCGAGGTTAATAATCATGAAATATTAATTAAAGAGTTTAATTAATTATTTTTAAGTATTATTGGAGCTCAAAACTGTAGGTCCATTAGGTCCCCTTACTAGCCCGATTGATTAAAGGTAACAAGGGTCACGGTTAATTAATTGGATTGTCCAATTGATTGTGTTACGAAAGTGACACGTATTTATTCAGGGATTAATTGAATAATGAGATAATTTAATTAATATATTAATAATTAAATTAATTAAATAATTAGATTGTTTAATTAATGAATTATTAATTAAGAATTATTAATTGATTATTAAATGAAGGTTGCGGGTTCAAATCATAACTGAGACATAAAATAATTAGATTATTTTATTCTTAGGTATATTATTTAAGTTTAAGGGGTCGTTTGTTTTTTCCACTTAAGACTTAATGGGTCTGAATTGAACTCATTAAGTTGTTTTGTTTGTTTTTTTAAGTGGTCAAACAACTTTAAAATATCAAAAAACAACTTTAAAAAAAAAAGTATGAAATCCTGACTTTTAACTTAGAGGGGTGTATTCAATTAGGATTAATTAAGATTCTTGAGGACATTTAAAGACATTTTTTAAGTGACAGATTTTCATGGATTTCTACAGACTTTTATAAATCCATATAGACTTTCATTGATTTGTTTAGACATCCATATCAGATTTTTATGAATTTGTTTAGACATCTATCTCAGACTTTTATGGATTTGTTTAGACATCCATGGATTTTCATGGATTTGTTATTAGTGACTTATCAATAGTAAGCTAATTATCAAAAAAACATTTGAAGTTGGAATGAGCAAAATTTGATACACCAATCAATCTATATTTGTGTATATATAAAGTCTGAGGCTGTTGCTGATGCAAACAAAGCGATTGAATTGAACCCAAAATTGGCTAAGGCTTATCTGCGTAAAGGCACTACTTGCATGAAGCTTGAAGAATGTTACATTGCTAAATCAGCCCTTGAAAAAGGTAGCTCTTTGGCAAAGATTGACTCAAGATTTGCCAAGTTGATTAAAGAATGTGATAAGTATATTGCTAAGGAGAACAACGATCTGGCTAAGCCATTGTCACCAGATTTGACAAGAAGCTTCACTTTTAACGAAGCCAATCACATCCATCAAACCAAAATACAGACATGAATTCTACCAAAAGGCAGATGAAGTGGTTGTGACTATTTTTGCAAAAAGAATACCAGCAACGAGTGTGACTATTGAATTTGGCGAGCAGATTTTGACAATAAGACAATCTATACACTTAATCGATATGATCCATTAATACAATTTGCAGTACTAACAACAATCTTTGTTTTCTTTTTCACTTCCTTAATCAGCTATTTCCCTTTACAGTTCTCCAATTGTCTCTCCATAACCACCGAGTATTGCGAACCCTGTAACAACGTAAACCTTTTTTCCTTCAAGACCTTCACATCTCTTACCGCAAGCAATATATATATATATATAGAGAGAGAGAGAGAGAGAGTAGGTTTCAGGTCCTGCAATTTTTATTTTATTTTATGAGATTTTAGTTTATAACATCATATGCGACAAACAAAGAAAAATAAAGCAGAGTAAGAGAAGATGACCAAAAACTGAAGTCAGGAAACTCTTGCTCAATTTTCTTTTCTGTAGTTGTAATGTAATGTTGTCCCTAACACCACCATATTGTATTATATAGAATTAAATTGGATCGAATCATACTGTATTGTATTTATACATAATAAAATATTGTGTTTGGTGTGCGATTGAAATCTTATATATTGCCAAATGATAAAACATAATAGTTTACATATTCTCAATTAAAAGAAAAGAATATTTATTTAATTTATTACTGTTATATAATAAATTAATTAAAGCAAACACAAGAAATCAAATTGCTTACAATTGACATCAAATTATGTACAATCAGGTCTCCAAGATTACATGCAATCAGGTTAAAAAAAACACAAATTAATTCAAGCAAACACTAGAAATCAAATTGCATATAGTTGACATCAAATTATGTACAATCAGGTCTCAAAGATTACATGTAATTAGGTCTAAAAAAAAAGTAAAAAATTCAAGCAAACAAAAGAAATCAATTTGTCAATCAAATTGATAGGCTTTTGCTATTTTAGACAGCAGTCTTGCTTCTTCCACGCTTCACCAGAAAGCGTGTGTTCTAACTTATTGTTTTTATCTTTATCACATGCAAACAAAAGAAATCAATTTGTCAATCGAAGAAGAAAAACTGTTGAAAAAAAAAAAGACAAAAGAGAGGGATTTGACAGGTTATCCGTTATTCACTAGACCTGGTGAAGAAAAATCAAAGGCGAAGGCTGTTCGTAGAGAGATGGATGAAGTTGTCTGATGAAAATCTTTGGGGAGAAGGCCGGACATGTTAAGGCATTTGATATTTATATCTCTCACCATCAAGTCCACCAAAATCCACCAAAATCCATGACCTAAGAAAATCCTTTAAAATATAGTCATAATCGAATACACCTTGATTCTTGTAGACATTTTTAAAGTCCCAATTTAATACACCCGGATTTGGAAGGATTATTTAAAAGTCCATAGAAATCTGAATTGAATACCACTGGATTAATATAGACTCTTCTAAAGTCTTTAAATGTCCGAATTGAATAGACCAGGATTTATAATGTCTTTAAATGTCCCCAAGAATCGTAATTGAATACACCCCCCTTAATTCCATATCACTAAATTATAATTAAAATATTTTCTTCCAAGTCTATCCTCCAAAAAAAGATATATTTCTAAATTTATCCTAATTTGATATGGTGTAGAATTCTTTCTTTTAACATATTCTTTATTTTAAAAGGCTTTTAGAAAGGAAAAAAAAAAAAAAACCTAATCACTTCTCATATTGAAATCTTCCTAGGATTAAACAGTTGAATTTTTCTCCTATCAAATCCTGGGAAGAACTCTTTAATTTTTTTATTTTTTATTTATCTACGTGTAGTGGCAGTTATAAAACTCTTTAAACATAATTTAGAATGATAATTCGTTATGATTGTCATAGTTACAATTATATAATTTATCAAATATTCTTTTTGTTGTTGCATTCGATATTGAGTAGATTTCGTGACTTGAAGAAGTTATAGAATAATTATATATATATATATATATAATTTAGGAACCTATTTCAAAAAAAAAAAAAAAAATTGGTTTCTGGTTACATGTGATCCAGGAAACTAAAAAAAAAAAAAAAAATGGTTTCTAGAATTATATACTGGATATTTGAACAATATGTAAAATTGAATTTGAATTTTTTTTTTTTAACAATAAATTGAACTTGAACTTTGTTTGTAGAATAACATGCAAAATTATATTCCTAGATGAATTTTTTGTTTTGTTAAATTAAACTTTGTTTGCGGAAGAACATGCAAAATCTTATAAAGAGTGTTGCATGTTAAATTACTTCTTTTAATTAGCATGGGTATAGATGTAAAATTACTTCTTTTCAGACAATTTTATTTTTAAATAACAAACATGTTGACAGTACATTCAGACGTGAGAAAAAGAAAAACAAACATGTCATTCAGATTTAGGTTCCAGTCACCATTCAGTCTTCAGTAAAATTCAGGACTATTCAGTCTTTAGATAAAAAAACAAACAATCCCTAAGTCAACTAGGGTTATGTGGGAGTTAGAATCCTACTCTACCTAGAACACTTAAATACTAATTATCTTTTGAATATATAGAGATATATTTGGAAAGAGATAATGATCTAGTTTGAAAAATATATAAAGATATATTTAATATAAATAGATATTAAATAATAATACTGATATGGAGAGGGAGGTTGGTCTCTCCCTCGAGATCTCTCGCCGAGAGGCTTTGTCGACGGCGACAGTTCTATTGTCCATCTGGGGTTCTCTCGTCCATCACAAGTTGGTCTCGCTGAGAGGTTGGTCTGTCAATGGTTCTGTCGTCCATTTGGGTTTCAATGCCAGACGGCGCCGTTCGGTGGCGAAGACTGGAGCGACGCGGCGGAGGCTGTCAGGATGTGGTGGTGGGTCCAATAGTCTTCGATGTACAAGCCGCCGATGAGTGGAGGATTAGTGAGTGTTCAAGATTTGATGGTGCCAAACAATCCGATGATGTTCACAAGGTAGAATCTAGTTGTGTGAAGCTAAAACAGGTGATATATAAATAGTTGGTTGATTTGTTGAAGTGAGACCTGATCGATTTTCCTTTTTCCTCCCCTTTCCAAGCAAATTTGTTGAATCTCCTAGTCAAGCATCCTACCATGATATCAGTGGAAATGGGTCTGATGGTTGGAGGATTATATCAGACATTTCCCTTGTTAAGAAAATGATGATCTTGTGTTACAGTACACAATGCAATGAAGCTTGTTATTGATTAATTGTTTTATATAAAAAAATAATAATAATAATACTGATATAGGTATCAGTGTGTTACAATTTGAACCAACACAATTCACGCAATACAAAAAGGAGAAACACATCAGGTGTGCGGCCAACTAAAAAGCAAAAAAGAAAAGAAAAGCTTTTTGTTTTGAAAAGAAGGGTGGCCGAACTTCAACACCATACAAGGCAAGGGGTTGCTTTCGGGTGTCTTTTCTACCTCCATTCAAGTTCTTGAGTACCGTGACATGCCCACACGCAGTTGCCGAATCGCGGGACATAGCAAGGAAGATTTGGTGGTGACAAATCGGAATAAAGCTTAAGGAAACGAAGGAATTAGCATCAAGGGTAGGATCTAAATCCATATTTATATATTCTTATATATTGTATACAGTTTACAAGTTGCATAAAAATTTTAAAACCTATTTTCCACTGCGCAACGTAAATCCGGGTTCCTACATTTTGTTACATTTACTTTATATGTATGTTTGATGGTTTCTCAAACCATACACTATCCAACTTATCATAATTTACTTTATTACATTCTAAACTAGTTAATTAATCCAACGTATTACTCCAATTCCCTGTGGAACGAATCCTTACTTACCGTTTTACTAATTTTACATCCTAAGTGGATTCCTAAGTGGTTAAATATGGTTTTCAAGTGAATATATAAATACGTATTTTGTTGAGTACAAAACGGCCTCATCAAACATATTGCAAATCGATCGATAAAGAGTCTCATCCTCTGCACCTTGAACTTCCCTCTGAGTCTTCCCTCATAACTTTTCATGCCAATGAGATGATTGATGCCCTGAACGAAGAAGCTGATGTTGGTCCTTCTTCTAACAAGGATTATTCTCCCTTCATGACTGCTGAGCTTGATGACATTGCGTGGCTAGTTTTCAGGGACCTGACCAAAGGTTATGAGGGATGACCCTCTTGCTGGTCCATCTGCTCGATCCGGAGCTAGTGATCCTTCGAGCTCATCAAAAGCCTACCCTCTAGTCTCTCGGTCTCTAGCATTTGTTAGATTTTTTGTACATTTGTACACTCACAAATTCATGAATAATAAAAAGTATTTGAACATTTTATTTTTACCTGGGCATATTATTGACTTCTTGTTTTAAGCTGAGCATCTCATTTAACTTAATTGGATCAAGTACTTAACTGGTTTTAAGTCTGATTAATCCATTGGCTTAGTCAATTTGTACGTCCTATCAGACTTGATTGGTTTGCCCAAGTATCTCATTACCTTATGACAAGCTGAATTTTTAACCCTATATTCCATTAGTTAGTTCTTCACTGAGTATCTTATTACATCAGTTTGATCAAGTGTCTTATTGAACTGATCAGTTTTGTTTTGATGAATGGGTCTGATCGGCCGTCGAATTCATCTGCTCAGGTTGTTTTCGATCAGTCTTGATGTTTGCCAGTATATATATAATTAATAGACACTTACTTTGAAATGCATGTCATGTTATAAATTATAATGTGTTTCTTGCATCTTCTTGTAGGCTACATGTTTCAGTGGCTTTGATGCTTCAATTTCAAAGACGTGATCTTGTGAAGTTTATTGATAAGGACTTTATTCAAAGTAGTTTATGAATTATGATTGTGAACATCAATTTTATTTTAATGTAGGTTTGTGAAATGAGGATGGGGATGGAGATGAGGAGACCAATATTTCCCCGATGGCCATCCCTACACACGTCCCATTCATTTCCTTCGACACTACGGGTTGAACTCATAATTTGATCATTAAGGCTATGTTTGGTAAGAGGGTGAGGGTTGGAGGGATAAGAGAGAGGAGAGGAGAGGAGAAGAGGAGGGAGAGATGATCCTTCCGGGCCTGCCAAAAGGAATCCGCCCATCATTGGACGGATGAGAAAGAAGGGAGAGATGATTGGAGGGAAATGACTATAATGCCCTCCAATTTTTTATTGCCCTCCAATTTTTTAAAGGGTAATATAGTAATTTTATAAATTATATACCAATCCATTCATTCAACTCTCTTTTCAATACCAAACAACATGAATGATATATGTTATTCTCTCCATCCCTCCTACTCTCTCTCCCTCTTAATTGATCAATCCCTCATACTCTCTCTCCCTCTTACCAAACATAGCCTACATCACTTGTCTTATTTTCTTCACAGTCTATTTCAAGCATTATATTAACTTGAGCATCGGAGTGCACTTGGCTAGCACCACCCCAGTTCTCGTCGACTTGTTTATTTTGGTTTTGTAGGTTGTTAGTGCTCAGTTCGACATTAATTATAGATCCGATCGACTACAATATATAAATATAATAATGTATAAGTTTGTGTTTTGGGGTAAATTTGGTGAGTAGTGATCTTAACAATGGATCAGGTGTTTTATATGCTTTTCTTTATTCAAGAAGATGAATACATAATTGATAATATGCTAATCACTCATCCTAAGACAATTTCTGCTCTTTCTTAAAGATACAGATCTTAAGGAAGAGGCTAAAATCTCTCAAGATCTCTCCCTCGGCCTAGATTTCTTCGTCCGTATTTATACTACTTGAAGATGTGCTTGAGTATCCAAACTTTAGTATTTTGTCTGACACTCTAAGTAGCTTGGGCGGGGGAACCTGCTGGCTGACACCCGCCTATCATTTCGGCGAATGCTCGTTTGACGCGTGCTTATTTCGGTCTTGACGTGTTGGTGGATAGAAAACTCGGCTTTCAAGGAATTCAGTATGGACTCGGTTCAATGCATGGTTTTGCCTTAATGCTATTGTCTGAAGGTGTTTTTTTTCCTGCTGAGTGAACCTTTTTGGGCTTTCTTTTGGAAAAGGCCTAACTTCGAGATCCGTGGTTTTTCATCATATGGTTGGTCTTGATAAAAGGCAAGCAATTTAGATGGGTCGCCCGAGTACTTTCCCCTTTTTTGGGCCTTCTTTTAAGCTTTAGGATCTTGTAGAATTCGACCCAAATACGGGGTATAACAGTTTGAAATAAAAATATAATCATTTATTATAAGAAATACAATAGCAACTAAAATTTTCTCATTGGATTTCAAAATTTTTGATCCAATCATATCATCAAATCTAACTTGTACACCCTTATAAGCAACTGTTGTGGCTATGATAAAGTAACAAATGTCAAAAACTTATGTTACTCGAAGGATCAGGATCCTTTATTATGCTGATTTTTTTTTTTTTTTTCTGATCTAAAGTATTTGAGAATAAGACTTGTATTTAAAAATAATTGAAATAAATTATAGTCATTGATTAGGATCTATATAGTTCAAGACAAATATTAGCTTTGTTGATGATCTAAAGTCTTTCTCATGTATGTCCATCCACGGACCCTTGAATATTTTATTACAATTTTTTTTTTTTTTTTTTTTTTTTTTTAAAAAACCAAGAATGAATTCCCTTTTAGCCGCCGAGTAAATTCATTGCAGAAAAATTCGAATAAAAGAAAAGCGAGCACACTTGACAACTCAACAAAAAGTTAAGCAATAAACGGTCCAATACAGAAACAGGTCCCACGTTGTTCGACAATCATGACTTTGTAACGGTCACATTCTTTTTATAATCTAAAAAAAAAATCCCCAGAGCCTCCAAAAACTTCAAATTCTATGACTGTTTTGTCCATACCGCCATTGCCTTCCGCTCAATCTAAACCAATGAAAACCCACTAACACAGACCAGACTGCTATTTTGTAGAGTCCTAATTTTAATTAAATTATATATATTTATTGTTTTGTAGATTAAAGAGAAAAGGGAAAAGAAAACAGTAGAGAGAGTCGGTGGAGGAAGGTGGGCGAGAGAGATGGAATCAAGTAGATGAAGAAGAAAATATGAAGAAATAAAATAAGAAAGGAGCCGGATTTCCTCTAGTTTTTGAGGTATGTATCTATATCTTCTTTGGAATTTGATTATATGTTTCTCTTATGGAGTGTCTAGCTAAAAGACTTTGAGGTCTATGCTTGTATGTAGTTGATTTGAGTTCAAATTATGTATTTGAGCTAAATTTAGAATTTTTAAACTTGATTTGGACATATGAATCTATAAGGAAGTACTTTGATTCGGGTATCTAATGTTTGATTTTATAAATGAGATGATCGTGGTATTATTTAGAAATCTCTATTATCAATGAGAGTTATTTCGATTGAGACTCAAGTTTTGATGTATTTTATTTGGGATGATTTGTAATAAATATGTTGAATGTAAATAGATTTCATGGATAATATGTATTGTAATTGTGGATATATTATTTGTGTTGGTAAGGTGTTCGATATAATGCCTAAGTAAGAGGTTGGTAGTACTAATGATAGAAATTACATTAATGGTATACAAGTTTTCAATGTGGGATGGACTGAGGGTGTAGTCAAGTGAGTGTTATTATTATATGAGCAAAAAATCAAGAGTTTGAGTGAGTGGGTTTCCTTTTATTAGAAGCTATATAGGTGTGAGTAATTTGGCTCTTTTGTGATTTTAAGGGGGGGGGTGGGGGGTGGGGGGCGGAGATCGATGTTCTTGAAAGAGAGAAAGAAGAGAGAAGAAGGAGAGGTGTGTGTGTGCAGAAATGGTGTGAAGACATCACTGCACAGTCTTGATCAAACGTTGACATCTCAGGGGGGGTGGGGGGCGGAGATCGATGTTCTTGAAAGAGAGAAAGAAGAGAGAAGAAGGAGAGGTGTGTGTGTGCAGAAATGGTGTGAAGACATCACTGCACAGTCTTGATCAAACGTTGACATCTCCTTCGTTTGAGATCGGATTGGGCTGAAATAGGGTGGAGATGTCAATCGGATTTTCCTGCCGTGAGTTCTGCAGTGCCGATCATGGCTGGACAGAAAACAAGGGAGGAAATTCCAGTATTGCGTAGGTTCCATCAAAGAGTGTTATCTCTTTAATCTGTGGTCTGATCGGGCTGAAATTTGGTCAGCTCGTTCTTCACCTGTAGTTCTACAATTGGAATGTTGATCGGAAGTTTTTGCAGAGGGATATACACCTTGAACAGACCATACCCGAGTTTGTACTATTCTCTCTCTTGTTTGACTTGTTGATATTCAATATTTGTGTTAATGGAGTTATATATGTATGATTATGGCAAAAATTGAAAGTATGGGTCTTGAAGATTTCTTGGAGTTTAAATGGGTAAGGGTTACTCTAATGCTAAAAAATCCTACATGCTTATGATTTTGTTATTACCTTTTATTATTGTTTTTGATGGGCTGTGAAGTGAAAATTGTTATTACCGAGATGTTAGAGGAAGTGTGACAATTATGGATTGTTTTGCAAATCATATCCTTCGGGTGGAATTTTTAGTTATTTCAAAAACTATATTAATTGAGCCTATATGTGAAATGATTGTCACCCTTCAAGATTTTATATTATGAACTCATTGACTTTAGTTGAAGTGGGTACTAGTTGTAAATGTTTGGCGATGGATGGAATTGTCGTGGGTTTGACGGTTTCGCGAGCCTTGTGCTTGGCGGTATTACGGGCTTTGCGCCTATTGGTTTTCTCGCGAACATTTATATCCGGCGGTTTACGGATTAAATGTTTGGCGGTTCGCGAACATTTACATCCGGCGGTTAGCGGATTTAATGTTTGGCGGTTCGCGAACATTTACACCTGGCGGTATGCGGGTTAAATGTTTGGCGGTTGTACGTTATTTTCGTGAACCCAAGACATTTTCCATCCACGTTTGGGAATTCTTACACTTGTAATTATGAGGAAATGAGAACGGACTAGTGGGCGAGAGTAATTTGAATTTGTTAGTGGGTAATGAATTACACGTATTCATTCTTATATTTGACGTTCTTTGCACATGTGTTATGTAAGTTATAAATGTTTAAAATTTATATCCTGCGGTTTACGGACTAAATGTTTGGTGGTTTGCGAACATTTACACCTGGCGGTATGCGGGTTGAATGTTTGGCGGTTGTTATCCTGAAAATATGTGGTGTTTGGTATATTATTGATATGCCACTGTTATTCTGAGAATAGATTTACAGAGATGAATCTATTAAACGTGATTTGAAAAATGTATTTAATATGGTTAAATTTAATTATGTGATATGGAATCAGTTCTCTAAATGATTTAATGATGATGAACTACGAGGGCTTTGATCCTCATTGAGTATAGGGTACGTAGGCGTTTGGGTTGTAATTCTCAAACTCAAGCCCAACGAAATCGTTAAATAAGTATGCTACAGGTTATGCATGTATGTGGCATTGATGCATTTAAACTGTGAAATAAATGTTTAGTATATATATTTTGTTTGTAATGGTTTAAAGTCATAAAGAATTAGTGATTGCAGACTGGGTTTTGTGAACCAGAATGAGTAATGTTGTTTCAGTACCCGCGTTTGGGGTGATGTTGGTAACGAAGAAAGACAATGTGTATGTTCATTTACAGTTTAAAGTTTGACATTTGACAGGTGTTGTGTATTTCAGTAATAAATATGTCAAAGAAAATGTTGTAAGGCATATAAGAACTTGATGCGAGACTTGAGAGTTTTATTGATCCTAAATGGATGTAAAATCATATGGTACTTGCTTTTGATTTGAATTTACTTTTAATCACGTACCCGGAATTTGGGTGGTGACATATTTTCTCTTTGTTCTTAGAGAAAAACCAGCCAGTCAATTCACTCGTCAATCGCAAATGGGTTGCTTTCTCGGCTGCTTTGGTTCCTCCAAAGATCGCAAGCGCCGGAAACAGAGACACAAGCTTCAGCCTTGCGACCATGTATTATTTCTTCAACCCTTCTTTAATTAGACGTGTTTTTCCTTTTTGTTTTTTTAACTTAGAAAATTTGAATGCCCTGTTTTCTTAGGAAACCACTTCAATCTCTGGTTTGATTTAGGAATCCAAATCGAAAGCACCCTAATCTCCTGTTTGATTTAGGAATCCAAACCGATCCCCTATATTATTAGCTTGACTGTGTTTTGATTTTGCAGCAGAGAAACACAAACTACATTCCTGTGCAGTCTAGTGTTTCTATAGTTGAGGAATACCCAGAAAAGCCAATCACCCCGGTTTCAGAAGTTGGGTGAGTTATGGAAATTGGAGGGTTTCTTTTGATTTTAATTGCCATTCTGTTTGTTATCTTCTTTGTTGTGGTCATAATGTTTCGTGGTTGTGGGTGTTGTAGGGTTAAGGCTGAGGAACAATCACAATCCTCCAGCTCGGGTACTCGAAAGAAAGTGACGTTTGATTCTAATGTCAGAACTTATGAGCATGTTTTGCCTGAACATGTTTCTGGTACTTTACCTGAGAAAGATGAAGTTGGGGCGAAAGAGGAAGAGAGTTTGGGAAAATTGGGCCATTCTCAGCCTTCTTCTGAAGCTAGTTCAATCACATCGAGCTCAGGATCTTACCCTCCTAATCACAGGTACCAGAATTGCAGAGAATGTGACGATGAAGAGGACGAAATAGACTATGAAGACAGTGATCTTGATGAGGAGGAGGATGAGGATGATGATGGTGTACTGGATTATGATGATTTGTATGAGGAGGATGGAATTGTTGAATCGAAAATTGATGTGGCTAAAGAAGAGATTGAGGAAGCAGTGAAGCCAATGAGGGCTAATGGAAGTGCAAGAGATAGGAGTGCTTATATTCATTCTGTTCTGAACCCAGTTGAAAATCTCACTCAATGGAAGGCTCTCAAGACGAAAGGGAAACCGCAATTGAAGCAACAAAAAGAGAATTTTGCTTTGGATGAAGAACCTCGAGCTTCGTTTAGCTTGGAGCCAAGTTTCAAGGAACTATCTCTCAGTTTCAAATCAAAATCTGATTATCAATCCAACAAGTCAAACCAAGAAATCGCAGTGGATGCTAGCCTTTCAAACTGGTTGTCTTCATCAGAAGCTACACCTATAAAAAACTATAATACAATTTCTTTGAACTCCACGCCTGAGAAAACCACATCACAGGGATCAAATTCACCGTGGAGTCAAGAAGATAGGCCTATATTAGGGGCACTAACTCTTGAAGAAATCAAGCAGTTTTCTGCTTCTTCTTCACCAAGGAAGTCACCGAGGAAGTCACCAAGTCGTAGCCCTGATGAAATGCCAATAATAGGGACTGTTGGGACCTACTGGAATCACACAGGCAACATGGCTAAGGATTCTGGCTCAGCCTCTTCTTATAAAGGAATACCAAACACAACCAGCAAGTACAGAGAGGTACATCATACCAAGTGAGGTTTTGATGGGAGTTTTAGCGTAAAAGGGTTTGCGGGTTCTGATTTGCTTTCATGGATGTGCAGGATAAGAGAGTCAATTGGCATTCTACACCGTTTGAGACAAGGTTGGAGAGAGCTTTGAATAGAGGTGCAGCTGATGCTTTCTCTTCTCATACTTCTAATATATGTTAGATAGATAAATTTGTGAGTGTTCTTCTGGATGTTCATAATTGGTTTTGTTAATTTTAGTATAGTAATATTGTGTGTGATATTTTGCTTGCCTATTGTAATTTAAGATTGTTTGATTGATAATGCAATTAAATTTGTTAATTTATTATCCGTTTCAATTGGGTCTTTTAATGTTGGACCATTAGCTACTAAATTTTTTCTCTCTAGACAATAATATGTAAGCTATTCAAATTTCAGATTCCTGAAGAGATAATATCAGAGTTAATTTTTACTGACCTTATGTTGAATAACAGAGAAGTTACATAATTGCTTCTTGAATTATATTCTCACATGTGCATTGCAACACTATCTATATACAAGATTTCTTATTTCTCACTTGAGTATACACTCTTGGCTGCTGCTTTTCTACTTGCCATAAAGTTCTTGATGATCATTCCAAGTTCTTTTCAAAGATCTTCTAATGCTCATTCTCTTTTCTGCCAAGTACTTCTTTAATTATTGCTGATATTCTAATAATGTCTTCTTTGGTTAGAGCTACATTTGCATGCCTTCAATTGGACTTTCATGTTTGTTGGACCCTTCTGGGTTGTGGTCTTTCTTCTTCATTGTAACACCACACATGAATATTTGTATATATTAATTATCTACTTACCAATCCATAAATTATACACAACCCACAAAAATTTGTAGCTTAAAAACTCTTTGATAACATATAAATTGTATCCCAAATCTATTTCCAATAAATTATACAGATAGATTCATAAATTTCTTTAAGTCAGACAAGATGAGATTGACCCAATTGTAAACCCCTCACACTTACACCATAACACGAGGTTACAGATTCAAGTCCTCT
Source organism: Acer yangbiense (assembly GCA_008009225.1). Taxonomy (NCBI): domain Eukaryota; kingdom Viridiplantae; phylum Streptophyta; class Magnoliopsida; order Sapindales; family Sapindaceae; genus Acer; species Acer yangbiense. The sequence goes on along the minus strand of VAHF01000137.1, from coordinate 5,738 downwards.
CCCTCCAAAAACAAATTTTGAATTTATGTAATAGTGTAATACTTCAAAAAATAAAAATAAAAATAAATAATTCTTTAATTCATATAAATAAAGACCAACATTAATTATCCATATAATCACGTTACGTCATAATCTAAAACCTATCAAGAATAAACTTCTAAACCTTCATCATATTTACATTTCCATGGAACTATAATCAATACGATTGCATTTCTATTATTGATCTAGTCTGCAAAATGGTGGTGACGATAGATGAGCCATCAATTCAATAAATATTATTACTATAATGTGTCATGTGACTCGTGTCAAACCCAAATGTTATAATCTCCTGAGAAACAAACTACATTCAAAATCCATGTAACATTTTCTCTTAAGAGAAACGAAGAAGCTCTAGTCAAGTAGTATTACCTATACTCTCGATGATCCGACAATTTCAGTACAATTTATTTTAGAATTTTATACAAAGCTAAACTCATAATATTACATTACAATGGAACTCAAATCATCTGTCCAAAATTGGTGTCCAAATTTGTGTATAACCAATCAAATTGGGACATGTGTTTACATTTATATAAGAAGTTGAAAAAAAAAATTAGATGTAGACACTTTTTCTAATTCGGTTGGTTAGACATAAATTGGGACACCAATTTTTTACTGATGATTTGAATCCACCTAGTACAATTATTGCGAACGCTGCATTTAAGTCATCACTGGCGATCATCATTCATTACATTTCATTAGCTACAAAAGTCAAAACAATTAATAGAATACTTATTGTTTAAAAGCCAAGTGTCAATGTATAAGTGAGAATTTGCGAAATAACTCACTTATTAGTCACTTGAACAGTTAGAACTTTCTTTAAAAAAAAAAAACTCATTTGAACCTTTTGCTTTGGCGTAACAAACATAGACCCAGTTTGTCCTTGTTGTACTGCGGAGGGAATCGCTTTTGGATTTACTGTGGGGAGAATCAGCTCAGTGTTTGGTAAGCTGATTTCAATGATGTGAGAATCAAAAACAATTTCAATATATTTAGTAAAAGTGAAATAAAAAGTCATATGACTGTACAAAATTACTAAAAGGACATAGTTATGTTTCTTAAACCCTTTCAATTTATATAATACAAAAATAAAATGTTTTAAATCTCCACCATCCAAATCTTGGTTATTAATGGTATATTAATAGTTGAATTAAAATAATAAGAAATAAAACAAAATTAAAACTAAGAAAGTTAATTAAAAAACCAAGATATTTTTAAATGAACAACATCTAGAAAAAAATGTTTGAACAACACCAGATCTGGAATTTTTTTTTGGGACAACTTAGTCTGTAATTTTTTTTTTTCTGAACAACACAAGATCTAAAATTGAAAACCTAAATCCATCTCTACACCATCATCATCAACACACCACCATCCCTATATCTCAATCACCAAACAATAACTCACAAATACCACCAAACTATTAAAACTCCAATCCAACAACTATCACCAAAAACAAAAATAGAAGTTCAGTTCTTCAGTTTTCTAGAAAATCAAAGTCAACAATTTTCATCAACAATCTACATTCAACAAATCCTAGCAACTCAAATCGATTTTTTCCTTTCAAAATCAGTTTTGAATTTTGATTCAATGCTCAAGAGATCAAACCCAGATCAAAATTCAACACCAAAATCAAACCATCCCTCTCCAAAGGAGGTGGGTGGTTAGCTAGCGGAGACGGCGAGGCCCTCTGCTACAAACAGAGGAGGCGTGACTGTTCACTGCCAAAGAAGGCAATGGTCATGCCATCGTAAATCACGAAGTCGTCGATGGAGGCGGCAATGGAGATGAGCAGCGGGAAGATGAGATAGATGGCGACTGTCTGCAATGATGGAGATGAGTAGCGTGAAGAGATATTGGAGTTGATTGAAGAAAAAGATATGGGTTTATTTTGGTAAATTTGATGAAAGGTAAAGGATAAAATAGGAAGTTTGGTAAAAATTTATTAATGATTTCACTGTTGCGTGTTTTCAAAATTGCTTTCCCAGGAAGCTGATTTCCAAAAGCTACAAATTGTAGCTTCTCAAAAACTCAGTTGGGAGAAGGTAAAAGTGGCTAGTGGCCAAAAGCACTTCTTTAGAATTTTACCAAACACCCTATCACTAGTCCATAATCACTTTTGGCTCCAAAAGCAGCTGGGAAGCAATGTCAAATTGTGCCATAATTCCCAAAACAAATATATTTGCATACCATAAAAGTACAAATATAATTAAGTCCAGCATAATCCAAAAAAAACTAAAAATAATAAGACAATAAATATTGGTTTTAATAGATGTTAATATTATCTCTCATAAAACTAATTAGTACACTTATATTTTTATTAAAAAATTTAATTACAAAAAATATCTCAATAGAAATTTACCAATAAGAATAAATTACTTTAATTAAAATAAACCAAATAAACCCTAAATTATTATACCCCTGAATTTATGATAAACCCTAATTAAACTCTAATTTTATTTCAAGTATCAAACTTTCTCGTTATCACATGATTATTAATAATAAAGTAATGAAAAAAGAATTTCAGAAGGGACTCTAATCATACAAAGGTATGTATGTATGTATGTATGTATGTATGTATTATTATTATTATTTTGGCTTTCTTTTTTGTCTAGTTATGAATTCTATTAATAAATAATTTTTTTTTTTTTTAAAGATAGCTGTAGATATAGGTTTTTTTTATTTTTTTTATTTTTTTTTATTTTATTTTATTTTAAGATAGCTATATATATAAGAGTATTCAAGATTGAAAATCTCTTGACCTCGTACATTTTCCCTTTCAAAGGCTCCTACATTCGAGACATTTCCAATAATAAATTAGACCACCCATCATTTCATGAGGATTGATTCCAAAAATAATATGATTTTTCTTGTTAAAAAAAAAAATTGGGTGTGTTAATAATCTAAGAGGGTTTATAAATAAAATTATTAAAATGAATATATTCATTTCAATAAGGGTACTATTGACAGTATAATGAGTGCTTATAATAATTTTTATTTTAAAATTTAGACATGGGTCTAATCATAAAATTGGGTATACTAATTAGTTTATATGTTGTAATATCCACATCCCGTTATATAAAAGAAATACAAGTCAAAACACAAACTAAAACACTTTTAGGGCATGTTTGTTTTTGGAATGGGAATGAAATGGACTAATCTTATTCCAATCCTATATGTGTGGTTACACGTCTTCAATCCCGTGTAGACAATCAAAATAGAGCATCTCCAAAAGCCTCCTTAGGTGCGTTTGGTAGCGGGACGGGACGGAACGGGACGGGACAACGTGGGACAATTGTTCTTGTCCACGTTTGGCGCGACCATAGAGCATGGGACTGGATAGGACAAGGGGGACAGAAATCACACAATCAAAACCCTTGTCCACCTTGTCAACTTGTCCCACAACTTGGGACCAAGTGCCAAAAAGACATTTTTGCCCTTCATATTTCTATAAAATTACAAAACTATATATATGTAAACACCTGAATCCCATCTCATTCCTCTTCTCTCCTCTTCCGTCTGTTCACCTGTTCACCGCCTAAAGCCTCTTCTCTCTCTTCTCATCATCTTCTCTCATCTCTCTCTCTCTCTCTCATTCTTCGTCGCTCAACACAAACTATCAGGAAATCCTCCCTTGTTCGCCTCCCTCACGCCGCCGCATCAGCCGCCGTCATCATCATCATCAGCATCATCTCTCTCAGTCAAATCTCTCCTCTCTCCTCGTCACTCTCTCCCATCTCACTTCGTTCATCATCTCTCTCTCCTTCGTTCATCATCATCATTTACGTCGCCTCGTCAGCACACCATCTCAAGATTTGGGGATTTCGTTGGGTTGGGGATTTGGGTTTTGGTTTTGGGTTGGGTTTGGGGATTTTGATTATGGGTTTGGGGATTTCAATTTAGGGTTCTTGATTGGGATTTCAATTAGGGTTCTTGATTTTGGTTTGGATTGGATTTGGATTTCTTTCACCATTTTTTGATAATTAGTTTAGTTTTTTTATTTGGGAATTACTTGTGCTTCTTTTTGTGAATTACAGGATAAAAGAGATTTGGAAGTGGTGTTTTTCCAGTTTGCTGTGTATGTGGGAGGCAGCTGTGTCTCTGCATATTGTGGATTTCCAGTTTTGTTTTGTTTGCATATTGCATTATTGTTAATTAGTTTAGTTCTTGCAGCCGTGTATATGATTGCATATTAAATTGGACAAATTAATTATTAAAATTGACACTAAAATTCTGATTTCCAGTTTTGTTTTGTTTGTTTTGTTTTGATATTGCATATGTAAATTAGTTTAGTTCTTGCAGCTGGTATATTGCATATTAAATTACTAAATTAATTATTAAAATGACTACTAAAATTTGATTCCAGTTCTTATAATTTGAAACTAATGGTAAAGTTTTTATCCAAATCAAAGTTCATCAGCAATTAAATTTGATTTTAAAAAATATTATGCAATTAAATTTGATTTTTAAAACAATAAAAATGATAAAATAAGTCTTTCACTAAAAAATGACAATAGGGTAATATAGTCATTTGAACCTATTGTCCCGTCCGGTTCCAACCATACCAAACGCATGACGGTACAGTTCACAGTTATGTCCCATACCTTCAAAACACAATACAGAACAATGTGGCCCGACCGTCCTGTCCTGTCCCCACGTTGTCCTGTTCCCATCTGCGTGCCAAACGCACCCTTAGAGACCCCCTTAGCTTAATTAAGGGAGAAGCTGTTTTTTGCAACTCCAACGGGTCCCTTCGGGTCCTTAAAGGCTCCTTAATTTAATGTGTTTTGGTGGAACTCACTCCCTTAATTAAAGGGTGGCTTCAACCCCTTAAGTGGGCTCCACATATTTAAATTTATTTTTTTTTGAAAAAAACAACTATATTTAACTTTTAAATCTTAATAACATTATTATCAATAATTTTATTTGTTTTACAATAATAATTACAAAGTAAAACATCAAAATATAATAAAAAATTATCAAATGAACCATTTAAGGGTGTATTGTTGGAACACATACTGCCTTAATGGCCCCTTACAACAACATTCACTCTTATTTAAAGGGGTCTCCAAAGGAGACTGTTGGAGATGCTCTAATCTTATTGTGGCCAGAACTAAATATTCACGCCACAAAGGACGGGACAATATTTGTCTAAGGTTTTGTTATGATTTGCTTTGTTTGTTTGTTTTTTTTTTTCCTTATTTTAATTAATATATATATATATATAAATTTATTTAATCTATTAAAAATTAAAATATAATTTAAATAAATTTTTTTTTTTTTTGTAACAAAATTTAATTTAAAATATTTTAAATAATTTTATTTTTCTTTTATTTGAATTGATTTTATTTATTTATGTATTTTTTTAAAAAAAATTAATATGATTTTATACGACCTCACAAAAAAATAATTACTTTCAATTATTTTTTAATATTATATTACTTTTACTAATTTATTATAATCTAATCAAAGATAGCTTCCAATCTGCACCAAAGGACCCTTAACTTCTTGCTTGAGAAGTCTAATCGGCAAACTATAAATGGTATAAAAGTAGTTTTTTTTAATTTTGTAGGAAAATATCTGAATCTTTCAATAAGACCTCAAGAATAGAATTTTAGTGCACCACTTTGAATTGAATTATTACACTCCCACTCACTAGATATTAAGCAAGTAACGACGGCTGTGTAGCGCATAAAAAC